>JAHKKF010481976.1:0-27038 GCA_019740295.1 Labeo calbasu | reverse complement strand
AGATAGATAAAATGTTGAGCATAATAAAACTACAGTGTAAGCAAGAGTATGATGGGAGTTCAAATTCTGTAGGAACTTAATCAAGGTCTTTGGAGACACTGGTCGATTTACAGTCAGAAAGCACATGTTCTCAATCAAACTCCACCAAACCAAACTATGCTGATTTAAACAATGTCCAACACTGCAGGCCACATCGAGGCCATAAAAAGAGCATTAGCGCTAAGCCAGACATTTAGCAACTGACCAGAGGCTAAAGGCCTCTTGAGCGGAGCAGCGTTCTCAAACTTCATATTCCTGTGTAATCTATCTCTGGCTGAGTATGAATAATGAGTGTCCTACAGGGTATTAATCTTACTGACCACCACTGACTGTGGCCACCCCCTGAGGTCAAGGGTTAAAGTGGAATCCCTTGACCTCTACTTTGTTATTGTGGCCCCGGAGAAGAAGAGCTAAAAGACGTACTGGTGGTCTCCAAGGTGACACTGATCATTGGATTAAATGAGAATATATTACAGTGAAATATTACTTCCCAAGTGAAGTTGAATGATTTCACCTACAAACGAGGAGGATTACCATATCTATGTATTATCATAGAAAGGAAACGTATCTGCTCTGTTTCAAAAGCTAGTGAGCTGCCTACAGAGGCTGCATTTTAAAGCACCATAGATGCTCCTACACAAAATCTGTTCTAAAACGTAGCCAAAATCATGCTGCATTCTAAGAAACTCTAATGTTATGGCGGCAGTCCATGTGTCCTTTGCAATGTAGAAAATCTCTGAATTCATTGCATTGTGAAAAATGATTGTGGATGAAGCAAGAGCATCTGCACTTCAATTAAAAGCAGAAAGCAGTATTTTAATTTAAATACAAATAATAAAAAGTGCATTATTTTACCCAATATGTACATTACTGTTCAAAAGTTGATAACATTTTTTATGTTTGTAAGAAAAGTTTTTATTCTTACCAAGTCTACCTATATTTGAACAATAATGCAGTGAATGAACAATTATTTTGTGAAATGTTACTGCAAATTAAAATAACTGTTTTCTATTGAAATACGTTTTAAATTTAATTTATTTTTTATTTGGAAAAACTTAATTTTCAGCAGCCATTACTCCAGTTTTTAGTCTTGAATGGTCCTTAAAAATTATTGTAAAATGCCCATATTAAATGGTAACTCCATCCCAAAATCAACATTTTGTCATTAATCACTTACCCCCATGTTGTTCCAAACCCGTAAAAGCTTTGCTCGTCTTCAGAACACAATTTAAGATATTTTGAATGAAAACCGGGAGGCTTGTGACTGTCCCACTCACTGCCAGGTAATTACCACTCTCTAGACCAAGAAAAGTATGAAAGACATTGTCTTTTTTTTTTTTTTTTGCTCACAAAAAGTATTCTTGTTGCTTCATAAAATTCAGATTGAACCACTGATGGCAGATGGACTATTATGACAACGTCTTTCATACTTTTCTGGGTCTTGACAGTGGTATTTACCTGGCAGTCAATGGGACAGTCACAATCCTCCTGGTTGTCATCCAAAATGTCGCAATTTTGAGTTTATATCTCACAATTCTGACTTTTTTCTTTTAGAATTCCGTGATATAAACTCGCAAATGAGAGTTATAAAGTCAGAATTGTGGTATATAAACTTGCAATTGCAAGAAAAACCTCGAAATTGCTAGATTTAAACTCGAAATTGCGAGTCAGAATTTTGAGATATAAACTCAGAATTCTGACTTTTTTCCTCACAATTGCATGTTCATATCTTGCAATTTTGAGTTTTTTTCTCAGAACTGCATGACATAAACTCACAATTCTGACTTTTTCTCTCAGAATTGCGTGATATAAACTTGGAATCGAAAGTTATAATGTCAGAACTGAGGGGTATTAACTAGCAATTGCAAGAAAAAAATTGAAATTGCTAGATTTAAACTCGAAATTGTGAGCCAGAATTCTGAGATATAAACTCAGAAATTTGACTTTTCTCAGATTTCTAACTTTTTTCTCACAATTGCAAGTTTATATCTTGCAATTGCCTTTTTTTCTCAGAACTAGATGACATAAACTTAAAATTCTGACTTTTTCTCTCAGAATTCCGAGACATAAGCTCACAATCAAGTTCTAAAGTCAGAACTGTGAAATATAAACTCACAACTGTGAGAAAAAAAATAGAATTCTGACTTTTTTTTCTCAGAATTGTGATATAAAACTTGCAATCGAGAGTTATAATGTCAGAACTGAGGGATAAAAAAAAACAGAATTTTGACTTTTTTTTCTTAGAATTCTTACTTTTTTCTCTCAATTTTTTTCTCAGAATTGCAATTGCAACTTACAATGTCCAGTTCTGAAAGTGAGGAAAAAAAGACAGATATTTTTCTGACAATTTTAAGTTTATCATGCAATTCTGAGAAAAAAAAGGAAACAAAATACAAAAGAACACAATTTATTTGAAACTATTTATTTGAAATATAAATCTTTTGTAATATTATAAATGTCTTGAGTGTTACTTTTGATAAGTTTAATGCACCCTTGCTTAAATTTATCAAAAATAAATAAATAAATAAATAAAAATAAATTAAAAAAAATTTAATAGTAGTCTATTATCATTTCTTTTTATGCCTTTTATTAGATGCTTTTTATTAGATCTGCACTGCTAGCTTAGCAACATGCTAACAACAAACTCTTCTGTGTGTTTCACATGTGAAATTACTCGTAAAACTATTTGTTCATGTAATGTAGTTGTATAAAAAGACCACTCCGAATCAGTCACTTACAAGGTGTTATAATAGATATGAGTCAGTGGCCTATGTAGAAAACTATGAAACTCAGTAGGTTTTGGAGCAGAGCTTCTCAAACCAGAATTTTTGTAATTTTGGCTGTATAATAAAGACAAATACACTTCACAACTGACTGCATAAGCAGTGAGCACACCCCCTTTCCCACAAACATGAATACAACTATTGCACAAAGGACAAAAAATACTATTGAAAAAAGAAACTTTTTGAACTTCACCTGTTGGCTTATTTTTTACATATTGCTTACTCATAAATCATAACACTGGGTAATTAATCAAACTGTCAAAAAGAGGACGAAAGAGAACATGTGGAGGTCGAAGGTCATCGCCAGACCAATGGAGGTCAGGGTCACACCACATTCCTCATTATCAAGTTGGGATGAGAGAGGGCCGGAGCAAACAAAAGCTAAGCAGATGGAGAAGGACGAAGGGCGAGAAAAGAAGCAAAAAAAAGAGGGAGAAGAAAGGGGGAAAATGACAAAGAAAAGTGAAAGAAGCTGTCAGCTGCCTGCAAATGAAGATGGGGAACTGATTCTGAAAGGGAAGGCTGCGGGGAGAGAGAGAGAGAAAAAAAGAAACAAGAGAGAGAGAAGAAAAAAAGAATAAGAAAGGGGAAAAAAAGAAAACTACAAGATGTTTCTGCCATATAGACACAAAATAGGGTGGAGAGCGGAGGATTGCCAGCGGTCTCAGAAGCCCCCCATCACACACACGCGGCTGACAGAGACGTGAGGAATCAGTAGTGGCAGATATGATTGTTATCTGCTTGTCTCTGGTCTTCTGAGAGACGGGATAAAGCGAAGCGATACCTTTCTCTCCAGACGGCAGATCAAGCCTCTAAAGACAGTTAGCAGGTTCAAAAACACAGAGGTCAGTCTTGTTCAATATACAAACCCTACTGCCGCAGATAAGATGAGTGCTCGTGATAGCACCAACAAAAGGGGGGAAAAAGATGTAAGGGAACATAGAGATGACATTTTGCCGTGATGGCTGTGTACGTTTCAGAATCAAATTGTGTATTATATGAATAAACTACAGGGGCTTTATAAAGGTAACACATAAGAAGGTACATCAGGCCTAAATCAGATCCTCATCAAAGTGTTTTGTGAGCAGCTGAATATGTAATTACCCAAACATCTCCCATTTCCTCAGTGCTAAGCTTCATTGGGAGGCAAAGTAGCACTTAATAGTATACTTCTAGGGAGAGAGAGGGAAAAAAAAAACCTTTACGCAGCATTATGTAATTTCAAAACATTACGACTTCATTTCTTCTATTGGAAACAAGTAGAAATGTTGAATATTGTGCTGGTTGCTCTTTATACTTAACTGGAATGAATGGTGACTAGAGATTTCAAGCTTCAAAAATGAAGCAAAAGCACCATAAAAGCATCAAAAATGGTCCAAAATCATATCTCACGTTTCTGAGATCGCTTCTCACAATTGGAAGTCTATGTCACGCAATTCTGAGAAAAAGGTCAGAATTGCGAGATAAATTTTTTACTCAGTGGCAGATACAGGCTTTCATACAAAAAAAACCCCATCAATTATTTGGAATAGAAATCTTTTGTAATATTATAAATGCCTTGACTATTACGCAACATGCTAACAACAAACTCTCCTGTTTTACATGTGAAATTATTCGTGATTTTTTTTGTGCTGCATGTTGTGCTGTTGTCTAAAACGATCGCTCTAAATCAGTCACTTACAGGGTTTCCTATGTTTGACATTCCAAGTTATTTTTGCTGCATATTATGCATTGAATTTTCCAGAAAATATGAATGTTAAATCCAAATTTAGGAAAATAGGAGCCTCTATGAAAATGAATTATTCAGGAACCAATAACATAGTAGTAATGCCAATCATGATTAATGTGATTTCATGATTGAAAGAGTCCTATAACAGCCAGGACACTAAGGCCACATACACAATGTAAGTTTCAGGAGTGACAACCGCATTTAAATGCAGGAGTGAGTCTCGTAAATTATCGTTCCATGCGTGTATGGAACAGCAGTCACTCTCGCATTTGTAACCGCATTTCAGCATCTTGCGGAAGTGAATAAGAATTTAGCCGTGTGGTATCTGCCATTTTTGGCCAAAGACTCTTTTTGTCTGTCGATTTTAACTAAATTACTGCTGATAGACGTGCTGCATTTTGTTTACGCTCGGAGAGTTTTGTTTTGCTTTTGTTTACACTTTAGAGAGTGCTGTCTTGCAGCGTTGCCATGTCCTTATAGTTACAAGCGCTTTTAGGCATGTTGTTTGGTCTTAGCTCATAAAGCTAGGCACTTTGTGGGGTTAATAATGTGGTCTGTTGCAGATATGAGATATTTGATTCTTTTTGTTGTTGTTGGTGTTATAAAACAAAGCATTTGGGTGTTTTAGTGTTTTTGTGCTTGTCCTTGTTTGTTTTTCTATGAAGATCTGGCAACACTGACACTTTACCACAGGGCTTGTGAGTGCAACTAGCCCTGTGTCAAAATATGCTACGGTTAAGACTTCTTTCACTATCATTTTCTTGCACCTCACATACAGACGAAGACACATTTCTGATGCACATTTACATATGTCATTAATAACTAGTTGTTCAGTTCAGTTTCATACACACTGCGCAGAATTTCTGTAAATGTGGTTGTCACTACCTGTATTTTTCGGGAGCTGTCGAATGCGGTTGTCACTCTCGTATTTCAGTTACTCGTGTGTGAACAGAACACGATTAAGGAGTAACAGGTGAACTGACAACCGAATTTAGCTTTTAGGCTACTGATATGACAGTAAAATGGAGGTTTGTCTGCCCTTTCAACACATAGAATTTGCTATTTATATTTGCCTACCCACAATTAAAGGTACAGTTCACCCAAAAATGAAAACACTGTCATTAATTACTACTAATTTGTTCATCTTCGAAACACGAAGATATTTCTGAAGAAATCCGAGAGTTTTCTGACCCTACGTAGACAGCAATGCAACTGACACAATCAAGGCCTAGTAAGGTAGTAAGGAAATCATTAAAATAGTCCATGTGATATCAATGCGTCATGGTACTTTTGTGAACAGACGTCGAAGACTGAAACTGAAAAGAAGAAATTGTTGAATAAAGTCATTATTTTTGTTTTCTTTGCATACAAAAATAATTCTCATAGCTTCAAAAACTTAAGGTTGAACCACTGATGTCACATGGACTATTTAAATGATGTCCTTACTACCTTTCTGGGCCTTGAACGTGGTAGTTGCATTTATGCAGCGTCAGAAAGCGATCGGATTTCATCAAAAATATCTTAATTTGTGTTCCGAATGGTCTTATAGGTTTGCAATGACATGAGGATGAGTAATTTTTTGGGTGAACTATGTCTTTAAGTGTTCTAGGTTTGATATTTTACCTGATTACCTGTCTATTTGTCTACCAAAACTAGCAGCAGATCACTTTTCTGCAAATCTTTAAACCAGTTTACTTCACACAAACCATCGCTAGTTATACATCACACATTCATTACTCCAACATCAGTACAAACACACTGAAGAACCAGAATGGCTACCTGGCAAAATGATGCATGGAACGTGAGCTAGTGGGAGAAAAAAAATATCAGCAAAACAATTTAAAAAGTGCATATGCTACGCAACTCCTGATATTACCATCTAATCCCACTCCACCACACGAAAGCTGAATTCTCAGCCGGTTCTCTATCAAAACATCACTCCTGAACGAGACATGGACCACTGCGCAAAATTAGCTGTCACCCTTTCCTCAAAATCTTTGTTAATCTCGTTTCCAGTGTTTGTGGATTTATCAGCACATGCATCAATGTCAGCTCCTTGGTTACTGAGGCGCACTACACGGGAGAAGATATAATTAAAACTGTTTGGGTGCCGAGCGAAGGGAGGGGTGAGGGTGGGCGGGCGGCAATGCAACATTGACGTCTTGTTTGCTTCGTCTTCGTCTCCTTACCCCTTGAGAGTCGCGCATGCATACAGCCAGCGATAACAAATACACCGGCAGCACGAATTCGCTAGCTCTGACATCTCGGGTCAGTAAGTGGCAGCGCTTTAATGATGGATGTTTGTCCGAGAGTCCATCCCGTGCTTCGGTTCAGCCTTTAAACATCTATTTAAAAACAAAACTTCTAGTCCAGCCATCAAACTGACCATGAAATGTCTCATTATTGTGCTACAAAATGTAACAGACCAACAAAAAGACAGAGAAAAATGAATAAATAAACCCACACCTATAGACAAACACACTACAAAACAACACTTTTCAGACAAGTCCATCGCTTCCAAACAATACTAGTTTCGTAGTATCTGTGGCATTCACAAATAAGCGGTCCACAGTTATTTAAACACTACGCTTCCCACCCAGCTTCCACTAACCAGCAACTGTGTCTTTTCTTTCTATTTCTAGTACCTGCCAAAGAGTGCACACATTAACAATTCAAAACCCCCAGTCTTCAGTTTCTGCCGTTGGGACCAGGATCATGAAATGTCCCAGAGAGTCCTCCCTGAATGTGGCCACAGCAGCACACAGACCCGGTGGCTCGATGACACCTTGCCAGACAGTCTACATGATCACAAGAGACAGACACTGAAAAATACACTCGTATGTAAAATACATTCAGCTGTGGATGGGGGGGGAGAGAAAAAGTTCAGCACACACTGAGACAAGCTCCCCAGAGTCGAACGTGTGCAGGTGAAGTGAGTGTTTGTGAGAGGGAACTAGTTTTTAAGTCACACTTATACTCGCACAATCACATCCAAAGAAACTCTGCCATGTTTACGTTGCATATTTAGTAAAGAAAGAAAAATAAATAATATTTCAAGGTTATGTATAACAACTCCTTACATTTGCTAAAAGATGCTGTCGACCGACACAGGAAATCATGTAAATGCCTTCTAAAATGTAAAAGCAAAGCTTTAAAAATGAAAAATAAATATTCTGATTTTAAAGCTGTCGCTCTGGATCGTTAAACTCATTTGGAAAAAAAAAAGCAAATTCTTTCTAAAAAGAGGAACTGCGAGCTTTGGGGAAATAAATAGAATAAAATAAAATATTTTTTAAATAAAATAAAATATTTATTTAAATAAACTTTAATACAGTGTGGAAGTTAAATGTTCTGGTTTAAGGACAAGGCTGAAATAGAGAAATCCTTGCGAATTTTACCTTTCAACACTCTTATAAATTAGGAAGAAGTAATTAAAGAGGCAGATATTTTAAGAATGTTGTCTTTAAAATCACAGGGGACACAAAAGTCCCTCTAACTCCAGAATCACTCATTTACAGCAATGCGCACACCAAAGAAAAGCTGGACAAGTTGGACTATTGGTAAAATTAAGTGTTTTCCATTACCAGTTAATTCCTGTTCTATCACATCGCTTCTTGGTGTCCTTGTGTGGATATTGTTAAAAGCCTCTTAACTTCAATCACTCCAGTCTCATGCCACCACATTTTTACCCATGGCCATTCCGTTTAATTTCCCCGTTTTAGACAAGCGAAATTCATTCTCTGTGGTAATCGGCAGCATTGAGTCGCAACATTCCTTTAAATGTTCACCTTCAACAAAGAGAAGCACCGGCCTCTGCGACGCTAAGCCGGTAAGTGAGTTAACAACGTGCACTTGAGGCATCTTTTTCATCCTCAACACTCCTCTTCCTCTTTCAGATCTGAACGCGCGGACGCCTCTCTCTCAGTACAGCCAATAATCAATGCCATTTCAGGTCAACCCTCCGCCGAGCCTCTGACCAGACCTCTCGCTTTCATTCCCTGCCGGCTGGGTACGGGAAGGCTCATTAAAAGTTCAGAGTGGCTTACTTGCTGAAGCATTCATCAGCTCTAAATAAACAAGCTCTTTGGAGGGCAGGACAGCTTCTTTGGCTGCAGCGGCTAGACTCTGCAGAGCTTTAATTAAATTGGCAGGCCAGGCAGCGGCGGAGCGGGAGGCCACGGAGAGGCCGTCGCGCGAGGGCAGGCGCTGCGATCTTTGGCCGGTCGAGGCCCTAAGATCTCGCGCTCGCCGACAGAGACGCCGGGAATCTCTCTGTTCCCGTCTCCGTCCATCTCTGGGTGATGAAGGAGGACAGAGCTTTAAGTGTACGTCGCCGGTGTGGCGGGTCACTTATTCCCCTCTTCATTAGCGAGAAAATGGACTCTCGTAAACGCTTGTTAAAATCCCTACCTACACTCCCCCGGTTAATGCCGGCCATCCATTTGTGTCCGTTTTAGCCGCCTGACAACGCTTTACGGGAAGATTAATTGTCCTGTGTCAGGCGACGACCAACCCCTGTCCCTCTCTCATTTCCTTTCTTCTCGGCCACAGATGCAATAATGGAGCCCGTCTTTGTCGTAACAGTGTGATTAGCGCCCAAGAAGAAGAAAAAAAAATAAAAAGGAGGGCGAAAGAATAGGAGAAAAGAAGAGAGGGACAATGGGAAAAAAGAAACACTGCCCTTCACAACTTTATACAAATGTAGATTGGGACCTGCGAATCCGAAACACTTGATGACATGAAGTGGGGTTATTAATTAATGAGGGGGGGGGCGAGAGAACGTAATGAATCGCTTATTAATATGGGCCGTTTCTTTATTTATTTTTCTCAAACGATACATTATTTCCCCATTTGTCGGGGAGCGGCGGACCCTCGGTGCGTCTCGTCATCTCGGGCCCTCCGGCCATCCCTCTTGCTTATAGACGTGACAATGTAAAGTGCCCGTCTCACTCCCTGAGCTGAAGATAATGGCTGCTCATTACCTGGCCATTCCCAGACACGGCCGCGCTCCGAAGCGATGAAACGCAAGCCTCGCACGGCCTTTCAGAAGCAGGGGAGTTGCCCATGAGAGTTTGATTGAGGACAAAATACCCCTCTTTTATTCTTGTCTATTTCTCCACTCTTTCTTTCCCAGCCTGATTACTCCGAGGGAAGCCCGACTCGCAGGCAATCCCCTTTTCCAGCACGTCCCCCCGCCACCCCCGAACAAAAAGAAAAAACGAGCGAGAGGGCCACTGAAGGAGGAAGGAGGGGGGCCGCCGGGTGACTGGGTGCTGTCTCATTAAAAGCTGGCGATTGTCTAATTGTCTCAAGCGGACCTCCGAGAGACTAGTATATTATACTCATCGCAATTAACCAAACAAAAGAGTTTAACCGCCCAAGCACTGGGGCCTAGGCAGAGCCACGAAAGAGAAGAAGAAGAAGGTATTCCGGCACGGCTGCGAAATGAAGGGAGGGGCCCAATTTGGGTCTTGGGACGGGAGGGGGACGTGGCCCCGATTGGCCAGATGTCTGCTACGAGGAGCGGCCGGCCCGCAGAGAAGGGGCGGGGGGGCGTTTCTCGCTCGGGCCGCGAGCATGTGCTCATTTGCGGCGCACCTTTGTGCCGGACCTGTCTGTTTACAGCTCAGGCATGGGCCTAAACACTCCCAGCCTCCATTCACACCACTCGCCTTTCAGCCCTCACAGAAGCAGCCCCTTAAACCCACTTCACTACCATTTTCCCTCTCTCTCCCATCTCCTTTTTGTCCTCTCTTCCATTACATCAAACGCAGGAACAAAGGGCGCAGAACAGAAACCTCGGCCGCAGAATAGACCCATCACAAATATTAATTTGAAAAGGTGTTGAAGTGCAGAATCTACTTTTATGCACAAGGACAACTTGGGATCTCTTTTTTCCCTCGTTCCCCCCCACCCTCCCACTCTCTTCTTCAGCGGGGGGATTCTTTATGAGCTGCAATGAGCTTGGTTTTCAGCTGCGAAAGAAGAGGCAAAGAGGCTGGGAGTGCAATTATCCATCAGCAAAGGCTTCGGATTCAGACGGGCTAAAGACTCCACACTGGCCATTATGAGAGAGGGAGCTGTGAGGCTGCATTCACCCCTGCACATCTATTAAAGTGCAGAGGACAGACACACTCGCACACACACGGTCCCACGTACAGACTCGCTATTGGACATGCTTCCATTTGACAAAAAGACAAATTACAACAATTTTATTGTAGAACTAAATATACAGTCTTTTTTTTTAACCCCCATCAAAACATATAAACTTCCCCGTTACAACAAGATAAATTTACCTGAGAAGCAAAGCTGTTTTAAAATAATGTATATTGAATCAACTTTTTTTAATACCTGACTGAACCGTGAAGTCACAATTTTTATATGTATGTTTTGTTTTTATATATTTACATATTTGGGCTGTCAGTTTAATGCCTTAACTATATTAGTTATGAAAAAATAATGCAATTAAAATATTTTAGACTTGTACCCCAGATTTCATATAGTTGACTGTTGACAAATGCAGAGCAACAGCCCCATAAATGCAGTTATGCCTTAAAATTCAAGATATTGGTGCAAAAAAAATGCCCTTGGATGTGTTTTGTCTCATATTTATATAGATCACATATCACACGATATCACACGGGCAGCAAGAGCAATATGACACGAGTGCTGATTTTGTCCCGATCTATCACGAGCTTAAATGTGATTTCATACAACAGTTCAGTAAATAAGAAGTTGATATTGAGTTATATTACCATAATACCACAATATTATGTGATTTTGCTCAATTTTGCAGATAACATATTACCTTTGAAGCCATAGCAGAATTGTTGCACATCTCCGACCAACACAGCAGTGTTTTAGATGTTTTAAATGAATCGTGTGAACCAATGATTCAAAGGCCCATTTATAAAGAGAGCCATTACTTCATTCCTGAATGAATCAGCCGTTTGAACAAATCGAATGAATGAATGGATGACTCATAAAGACATTTATCGCCACCTTCTGGCAGATTTAGTTTCTTTTTTAGAGAATTATTTCATCGAAATAATAATAATACTTATAAAAATAATAAAATCAAGTCAAAAGTTAAATCAGAAGGTATACTGAAGACTGTTGGTAACAAAGCTGTTTTGGTTACCAATTACTTTTATTGTATGAACAAAAAAATGTTGATTATCTTCTTTTATGTTCCATAGTTTATGTTACGCCTTTGCAGCCTAAACGTTTATGTGTAATACATTTTTATGTTAAATCAAATATAATATATTTCTATCTAAAGCTACAATTTGTAATGTCTACTCGATACTTTCTCATTTAACACAAAAATAGCTTAAATAATCTTTAGTTACTCTATTTATTTTGCGATTAATTAGATTAATTAAAGTAGATTAGGAGTAAACCAAAGCAGATTTATGGATGTATATATACTTTTACTGTAACATTAAAAAAGCCAGTAAAGAATGAAGTACGTTAAAACTCGGCTAGGTTAGATTTATATTGATTTTGCATTTTTTTTGCATTTTTTGCATCTTTTTGAAGCTTGAAAGCTAGTCAAAATAAACGTAGAAAAGAGCTACGAACACAGTATTAAAACCTTTCTTTTGTGTTGTAGAGAAGAAATCAAGTCAAACGGCTTTGGTACTACATAAGAGTGAGTTCATGATGACAAATGTGTTTTTGAGGTAAACTATCCCTAACTAGCGTATCAGATATCTATTGATATTCAAACAATATTTATCCAGGTGCTGTGGATGATAATGCAAAGGGGGATTTAATGCCATTGGATTAGGCAATTAAACCCACCCCAACGTCTGTAAAATTTTGTATTCGAGCGTTTGACTGTCTAAACTGGCGGAGAGTGAGAGATACAGAGTTGAAAAGTTGAATCTCCTTGTGAGAACTGCCATTAGTGTAGCTTGTGTTCTCAGGGTAAAGCTAGCTCATCATACATACAGGAGTTTCTCGAGGAAGAGAAATAAGTGGAGTCACTCAATGAGAATGGGTTTTTTACTCTATTATCCCCACATCCTCCTACTAAAGCACGAATTCAATGAATCTAATAACAAAAATGCAACATTTGTCAACCCAGTGGCCAGTACTAGTGCATAGAATCCGTGCATCAAGACACAGGCTAATTTTCACATCATCTAGATCCTGCTTTGTAACGCTGTAAACGTGGAGTGCATGGAGCTCCAGATTTCTGATCGAAAACAGAACTGCCACAGCTAAGATCAAACCATCTCTCAGCGTGTTGGCGGCCCCAATGGCTGGGGCCCCTCCACAGGACCCAACCTCCAAGCACTGATCTCTGGGGCACGACAAAACAGCCAGCAGGGATCTCCATCTTATTCAAAGCATTAACCATCCCTCTATCCCTCCCTCTCTTCTTTTCAAACACATATACACATACAATTACTGGTAATCTGCTTAGTCCGGTAGACCGGGGTGGGTTTGCTAACATTTGCGGCAAACAGTTCTTTTGAAGAGAAGCGAAAAGAAGGAAAGGCGGTTGAGGTCTCCAGGTGTCCGGTAATAGTCCGTAGAATTGGTTATTATTTGCCTCAGCCGCACGCTAAGACTTAAATATTTCACACACTATATTTGTTCGGTGTCCAGAGAGGCCGAAATAAGAGGGAGAAAAGAGAAAACACAGAAAGCAAAACTATCACTGCCTTCAGGATTCATCAAAGAGCAGAATGATGTGAGAGACAAAGGAGAAATGAAATATAGCTTCTTTTTTTTTTTTCTTTCTAAAAGCTCATTCCACTTCTCATTTCAGTGGATGCTTGTTACAAGTCTTGATTCTGTCTCAATTCTATATATAAAAAGTTACTTTTTTCTTTATGAAAGAGTTATATTGCTAGATAGAGCATTCCACACCTCTGGTATTGTACAGTGGTGTCCACCACCATTTACAACATACAATATCATCAGGGTCAGTAAGATGTTTTCATGTTTTTAAAAGAAGTTAAAATACCAATGTCACAAAATATTATGACAGCTAAAAATAAAATGCAATTTATTCCTGTGAGGGCAAAGCTGAAATTTCAGCATCATTATACTCCGGTCTTCAGTGACATGATCCTTCAGATAACATTCTAATATGCTAAACTGGTGCTCAAGAAACGTTTCTTATTATTACCAATGAAAACAGTTGTGACAACTGTGATGCTTTTTTTTTTAGGATTCCTGATGAACAGAAAGTTCTGTTTGAAAAAATAAATCTTTTGTAGCATTATAAATCTATCTACTGCCACTTTTGTTGTTTTGTTTAATGCATAACCTTGCTGGATAACAGTATTCACTTCTTTAAGTAAAAACAAATATTATACTGGCCCCAAACATTTTAATGATAGTAAATTATTTATATATTCCAAGATGAACGATACATAACTTAAACACCTGCCTAACCAACCAAATGACAACCAGAAACAACCAGGTGAGCATATACACACATCACTGCAAAGTTTTCTTAAATGATTTTACAGGCCTAAATCATGAATGTAAGCTCTTGCGACCCAGCTTGTGTGCTCACATCTGTTATAAAAAGGCACGAGCATGTTCTAATTGTGTAACCGTGCCAATAACTGCACACAGTTCAAATTGAAGTTTGTCAAAAACGCTTGTATTAGTTGTAATTGTTCAACTGGCCCCTGAAGGGAAACTTTAGCTGACTAGTAGCACATGAAATTTGAGAACCTTGGTTTAAAAGCAGAAACGTGCAGCTTGTAAAGGTATAATTTATACAGACACAAATGTGTGCTGTTTGATCTGCAAAGTCTAAATTGTCTTTTTAGTCTAGTAGAGTACAACGGGGCTAAAGGCGCCTCTGATTGAGATTTTCCTCCAAACCACTAGATGGCACAAAAACGTGGCGTAGCACTTTCCAAAACATTCGCTTTTCAAGATGCACGTGCAAATTTGTCTGATCCTTGACGCGATCTCAGCAGCAGCGCAAAAGTTGATTCTGTGCTCACTTGATCTAATATTTGATGTTTTTAAATGTTGTAGATTTAAGTAGCAAATGTGAATCACTAAAATAAATGCATATATTTTAAGACAAATGTCTTCTTAATGATTTCAGTTTTAAGATAATTAAAGCAACAGTTTTTACATAACAAAAGAATATGTAAAAGTATGGTATTTGGGGTAAAACAAGCGCCCCTGCTGTTGGGATTAAAAGGCACAATAATTAATAGATGGCTGACTTTTCCATTTGCTGACATGAAATGGTTAGATACAGATAGTAAATATCAAATATTACGTTGGGTGTCCATCTTAGAGATAATCACCATGTTTAGAACGAAACCATCATATTTAAAAACATGCTATTAATCATATCATATAATAACATATAATTTGTAGTTACTACTGCAAATCTATATTAAATTATTATGAGATCTCTTTCAGTGCTTTCAGAATCTTTACTTTCCAAAATGAGTTTGTTTCTATACTTTAAATCATAATTTTATGTTAACATATTTTAATGAAAATATATTTATTTAACAAAAAAATAATTCTTTAATTTTTCAAAATAAGCAGAAAATAGTGCAAACTCTGCAAAGTAGTTGTTTTGAGCAAGTATTAACATAGACAAAATTAAAAAAAAAAAACATTATTTTAGCTAAAGTGTTTATATCAATACTGTGTGCCTTTTGACCCATGCTGGTGAGCCTTTTACCTTGCGTGTGGGGTAAAAGGTCCTCCTTGCCACCTCATACATTTATAAGATTTTAAAACAAAATAAATGACTTGTATGATTTATTGTCACACAAAATAAATGGTGTTTCTCCATAAGTGTTCAATACAAACGTATATATTTTTTGCAATTATACATTTTAGGTACAGCGAACAGCACATTTTTTCTTAAGGTGCGCCTCTAGTCCAGTTGCACCCTATAGGTGGATTGTCATTATGTACCTTTCTGGAATCCCTACATGTAGTGTGAAAGTTACATCATTTAGCAGCTTTAGATGTTCATGGCAGAGTTGCGAAATCCGCTACAATTTTCTGAAAGGTTTACATCACATTAGTCGCATATAAATGTGTCTAATATTCTGATAATATCTAAAAAGTCAGTATGTGTTTGAATATTTATCCTAAACAACACTGATTTTTCTAAACAAAATAACGTAATATAAGTGTAATATATAAGATGTTTTGTTTTCTAAGATATTTTTCAAAATGAAATGAATTTATGATTAAAACAAGAACAAATATAAACTTTTTTTAAAAGGAAAACACATTTCATTCCCCGTTGAAAGATGTTTGTTCTTGTTTTAAGCATAAACATCATTTTGTTCAGTTTCTCAGAAAACAGGTCTTCATCTCTTCATTTTGCATCTCAGGTAAATGTATCTTGCGTTAAGGATGTTTAAATCTTTGCATTTGAAGTCAAAAATGCTGAGGAATTACTCAGACAAAAAAAGGACATTTTAAATAATGATTATGTTTTGCTTGCATGAATTGGGCTTATGATATCTGCATGCCACTACACAAATAAAGCAAATGACTATGCTTTCATTAATGTCTAATCAAGATTTTGTTCATGACTACATTTGCTGTTGTTTGGTGTCGACGAAGGGTTAACTAACTCTAAATAAATAAAGAAAGTCCAGTGCACCACCCTGTTCCCAAACAAGCCAACGTCATTTTATTTCAGAGGTTCTCTTGAAAGCTGAAGCGCTACCGCTCCACAATCTCCCCTAGATCTGAGCAAACATGGCCGAAGCGCTGCTTACTTATGCAGTCATTTATCTTTTCATCACAGTCAGCTTACCAGCTCTTTAGTACCTTAACATCATCCTGCTCTCAGGGCAGCCACACAGGGCGCAATCCTAACAAGGGCTAATGCCACCACACCAACCACAGAGAGAAGAAAAAAAAAAGGTGCACAATAAGAAAGAGAAATGGAAGGAATAAATAAGAACGGCGAAAGGAGAGACAGTGGAAGCAAATGACCACAGACACACTCAGGCCCAGCCCAGGTCCTAATGAATAAAAATGAAGATCTTGTCAAATGATGAAGTGACAGGTTAATTTGCAGCCCTAAGATACAATGTGAACAAGCAGAGAGAGAGAGAGAGAGAGAGAGGGAGTGCGAGGAGAAAAAAAAACAGAGGGAGGGAGGGCAGAGAAAGAGAAAGGAAAAGACAGAGCTGTCACAGTACAAGAGAATACTGCCACCTATCTGTAGACCTCGGCACAGCAAACACACTCTCTCACAATAAGAGAGGCAATCTTGCTTTAGATGCAAACATGCAGAGAAACCAGAAAGAAGAAAAAAAATAGATGGGGGGGAAGGCCCAACAAAAATCAGACAAGTGGAATTGATGATAAAAGCAGGAAGAAGATTAGATGCAGACAGTTGCGTTTGAGCCGTAAAAAACAGGCAGGCTCACAAAGAGGCAGTGCTATCAAACGCTCGCGAGGTGCCTGGAGCTAACGTCTGCTCCTCTGCCAGCGCTCTGTGCCTAGAATGTGCTGACTGGCCCCTGGTACCCTTCGCTCTGACATTAAGATCTGCACGCAGACCGGCTCAGATAACAGCCCACACACCTCCTGGGCCAGAATGCACGGCGGTTTTGATCAGAGAGATGGGCGAGCGGGAATTAGCTAGCTTCTTTTGTCCTTCCGGTGTCTGTGTATTAAATTAATACAAACTGGTTTTGCTTCAGGTTTCTCACTGGATCTCACTGGATACAGTTGTGTTGGTTTGCCACTGATGTCCACGAAGAAACACCAAAGCAAACAAAAATTTCATGAATATTACTATAACTCCAAAAGCCCAACAATATGTTTTATAGAAAAAGATGAAGTGCTTTTAAACCTTTTAAAATTTCACAGGCCTATTTTTAAATTGCATTTAGCTTTTTTTCCCCTGGCTGTCCATGACACTATTAGAAACACCAAAACAACTGTATATTGTAAACGCAAATATCATTATCACTCATACATACAGAAAAATACCTTGGGCAACATTTATATAAACACAGTAAAGAATACAGTACTTGACATATAATACACTACCATTCAAAAGTAATTAATAGCGATCGATATTGATTTTTTATAACCGACACCGATACCGATTATTTGCATAACTATGTGCCCGATAACCGATATTTATTTACGTTTATAAAGTAAATCAGTGACTGAGTGAAGTAAGGTTTTTCCTCCTTTCAGTCATCTTAAAAAGTGTTGAAAATTAGCAGTCTTTCATGTTAAATGTAATCTTCATATTACAACAATAAACCCTTTTTTTTATAAAACACATCAGCTGCAACACTAATAAGCAAAATAAATGTAGAATGTTTTCAAATATCAAATATCACCTTTGTTTTAAACTACGGTTTATAAGCTGTTTAATAGGCTAAAGAGTGAAGAATTCACTGGATAATGGTAACTCACTGAATAATATTCTCTGGAATAATGGAATATAACAAACAAAACATTGTATTTTATTGTATTTCTCAACTGGTATGTTATACCAGAATTTCTAATATTGTTTTCATCGTTATATTCTGAAATGCATTTACATAGAAGTATACTCAAACTGTGATCGCTGGGGAAGATGATTAATAATTTCGACAGAGTTGTATATACTTAGAAGTGTATTTGAAAAATAATGGTTATATAGTAAATGTTAACATAATTGAGGGTGTTTTAAACAAGCGAATCTTGTTAAAAGTTACATGCGGTGGCCAGCAGAGCATCAACCCGGTGAGTGAACGGCAAATTTAAGCGACTTCACGAGACGAATGATGAGCATTGACAACAGAGAGAGAATTAAATTCAGTGCTTTTATTTTCAAGATGCGCTTATTCATGGCTGTATTATTTAATTCATGCGAAGTTACGTTTATTGGGACAGGACTTGACGAATTAATCTTACGCAATTCTGTGTTCGAGCTATTTCTTATGATGGTTTAAGCCTATACGTGACTCCGGCTTCATGAGGCTAATAATGAGTATATAGACAAAAGAAAGAGAATTTAATTCAGTGCTTTCATTTCCAACATGTGCTCATTCATGGCTATATATTATTCAGTTCAGGCAAAGTTATGTTTATTGGGACAGCACTTGACGAATTATTTTATGTGACTGTAAGTTCGTCTCTATTTCTTAGAGCCAAGCTGCATAAACTAGCTACATATCAGGCATTTATGCATCACATCTAATATGAGCATTAATGGCTGTTATATTAAATAAAGTTTACTAATTACAGCAAAAAGAAGAACGTAGGCTATGCTTTACCTTTGCATGCCGTTGTTGTCGGGTCTCCCCTGAGGCACGCTGCATGCGCGCAATTCTTAAAACACCCACAAAATGGCAGCGTTTATCGATGAACCCGATATTACAAAACCGATAACTGATTCGGGAAAAATATCGGTAAATCGGTTTATCGGTCGATCTCTAGTAATTAATTAATACTTTTATTCAATAAGGATACATTAAACTGATCAAAAGTCTAGGTAAAGGCTATTTTAAAATTTTAAATATTAAATTAAGTAAATGCTGTTCTTTTGAATTTAATATTAATCAAAGAATGGGAAAAAAACTAACGGCTTCCACAAAAAATATGAAGTAAAACAATACAATGAAATAAGAAGAATGTTTCTCGAGCATCAAATCAGCTTATGTGACCCTGGACCGCAAAACCAGTCTTAAGTAGCATGGGCGTATTTGTAGCAATAGCCAAAAAAATACATTGTATGGGTCAAAATTATTGATTTTTCTTTTATGCCAAAAATCATTAGGATATTAAGTAAAGATCATGTTCCATGAAGATGTCTTGTAAATTTCCTACTGTAAATATATCAAAACTTAATTTTTGATTAGTAACATGTATTGCTAAGAACTTCATTTGGACAACTTTAAAGGTGATTTTCTTAATATTTAGATTTTTTTTTTTTTTTGCATCCTCAGATTCCAGATTTTCACATAGTTACATCTCGGGAAAATATTGTCCTATATCCTAACAAACCATACATCAATGAAAAGCTTATTTATTCAGCTTTCAGATGATATATAAATCTCAATTTAAAAAAAAACTGACCCTTATGACTGGTTTTGTGGTCCATGATCCCATTTTACCAAATATTCAGCTTTGTAGTCATTGGTATAAATGACACTTAAAGTAGAAAAACCGAGGGAAAATGTAGAAAATTATTTTAAACAGTAATATTTCACAATATTCACAATTTTGTATTAAATATAAACAGCCTTGATGAGCATAAAAGACTAATTTCAAAAGCATTAAAAAAATCTGACACCAAAGTTTTGACCCGTAGTCTATTCTGTACATAGCAAATAATTGACAGGATGCCACTCTTCAAACATTCTTTACTGTGGAATTTGTGACAGTATTTGTCCGGATTCATTTAGCAGACAACAAATAACACTAGAATCTACTATAAAGAATCCACTGTCCAGAAGTACCGCACTCGTAAATGTGAAAAATATCTTACGTGCCTACATACCGAAACACACAGCAAAGTGTATAAATAACACGTATGCAAAATACTCGCTATAAACCCAGGGATGGAAATCATAACCTAACTTTAAATAAGTCAACTAATTTAAGCTGACAATAGCACAGTAGCTCATAACGTATTCAAGCGTGCCTTGATGTTTTTGGACCACGTCATTAACTTTATTTAAAGAACAGATGAGCTTAGACCAAAGAAAACAGATGCTTTTATATTCTAAGCAGGGCTCAGCAAACATCCACCCAAACATCATCTCACAGTTACAGATATAAAACATAAAGGTAAACTCTAGGAAGTGAAAGGAATCCTATTTCAAATCAACTGTGCTTTAAAATAGAGCTTCCCAATCTTTTTTTGTCTCAAGCCCACCCCAAAATCAATAAGGCTTGATCAAAACCAAATGTGACACTTTTAATCTTATATTATACCTGATATCATTTGAAATTAAAATGATTAAATTGATAATTGCTGAATAGGTTTCATAACTGAAGAAAAAGAAAAAACATATAATACAAATCTTTCAACAGACCTCTAGTTGGTAATTGCTTTACAACACAAGAAATATTATTTTTACACCTTTTCTGCAGAAAATCAGTACACCCATGTGTAAAACTTTGCAGGTTTCATCTTGGCCTGCCAATAACTGATTGGTAGATGCATGCAGATGCAACACTTGATGGATGGCATGTGAAAACAAAAGCGCTAACAGGAATGCCAAGACAGTGGGGTTCATTGCTGGGAGACCACGGGGGCTTTACGGAGGGTTTATGATTAAGCTGGCTGACAACACACAGAGAACGGACGTTCTTTCAGCTAGCATCCGCGCTGAGATACCAGAGCAAACAGGTCTTAATCACCCCACAAGCCCTGAATTTAAACACCACATACACAGCAAGAAGCTCCCTAAACCTTTCCATCTGAATCCAACCAACAACTGAAATCATGTCTAACCTGCACAGGACACCACACACCATGGTGTCTACAATAAAGCTTCATAATTTCTGTAAGATTTAAAGGGATAGTCCACCCAAATATGAAAACACTGTCATTAATTACTCACCCTCATGTTGTTCCAAACCTCTAAGACCTTTGTTCATCTTCTGAACACAAATTAAGATATTTTCGCTGAAATTTGAGAGCTTTCTGACTCTCCACAGACACCAACGTAACTGAAATGTTCCCAGGCCCAGAAAAATAGTAAGAACATTGGTAAAAAAAAGTCCATGTGACATCGGTGGTTCAACCGCAATTTTACAAAGCTACGTTTCTGAGCCTGGGAGTATTTCAGTTGTGTTGCTGTCTACACTCTTAAACATAAAGGTGCTTTAAAAGGTTCTTCAAGTGATGCCACAGAACAGGGGTCACCAGACCCGGTCATGGAGGACCCTGCAGTGTCCCCCTCCAACCCTAATCAAACACACCTGAACCAGCTAATCAAGGTCTTACTAGGCATACTTGAAACTTCCAGGCAAGTTGAGGAAAGTTGGAGGTAAACTCTGCAGGACACCGGCCCTCTAGAAACAAGTTTGGTGACCCCTGCCATAGAAGAACCATTTTTGGTTCCACAAAAAACTATTCAGTCAAAGGTTCTTTAAAGAACCATTTCTTACTTACCTTTTTATAATCTGAAGAACATTCATTTGTCACAAAGAACCTTCTGTGAAACAGAAAGGTTCTTCAGATGTTTAAGGTTCTTTATGGAACCATTTAGACAAAAAAGGTTCTTCTATGGTATCATGAAGCGCCTTTATTTTTAAGAGTGTATGCAGTTTCTTTTAGGTTTGGAACGAGAGTTCTAAATGAGGGTGAGTAATTAATGACAGAATTTTCATTTTTGGGTAAACTATCCCTTTAAAGGAGCTTCACAGCAAATCAGCATATATCATGCAAAATGCCTTGTACTTTTGGCTAATTTGCTGCATGTCCAATAAAAAAAAAGCAGGCAAAGATACAGAGAAGCAGTTATTCTGACATGTTTGGCTTTATTCTGAGAAGAAAAAGCTCACAGGGCAGATGAGCCTGGACAGCGTTCACTGATAAAACAGTTCTCTTGCATCACAGGCCAAATCTGCTGAAGTCAGGAAAACAAAACTTTGGCTTTCTTCTCATTCATCCTCAAGTGCTCATGTTTCTTTCATCTAGAGCAGATGAAAGCCCTAGTCATCGTTATGTGGGCATCTCAATGTGCTGTCTTAGGCCTAACAATGACTGAGATCACTGAACTCACCACATCTAAAGGTGTCACCTGTTTCAGTCAGGACAGGGAAAGAAAGCTGCTGCAGAGTCACTAGTGGGATACAGAGTGCAAACATAATGAAAGTGTTAACTAAAGGTGAGGAGGGAAATCAATACAGTATAGTTTTGTGATATTCCTTCACAACACAATCAATAAACTAATGGCAACAATCATCATTATTATTTTAATTCTATAGTAAATGCTTTGATATAAAAGAAGCTAGAGCCAATAAAGTTTGTTCAAAGAGAGCAGAGACACATTTCTCCTGATGGCAGAAATTACCATTGCACATCTGCAGAGACCTAAAATACTCTATTTGCATTCAAAGTGTGCCTTTGCCAGTGATGGGACAGCGTTATAAATATACGACGTTACTTACGGCGTCACTCAAACAAATCAAACAAATTACTATTTTCCCCCGTTACAACGCCGTTACTGCTACTGACAAAAAAAAAATGTGCCGTTACTATAATTTCCATGTTGTATTCTTCTTCTGAGGTATATTCTGGCTTATTCCTCTCAGAGCATCTTCTTCCAGAAGCAAAAAGTAGATGAGATGAACTTGGTGAATGTTCAAGTTTATTTACGGAGGTGATGTGGGCGTTTACCTACATGTCTGCGCATCAAACATGGATGTTTAAAATTTGAAAAGCGGAGCTCTTTGGTTCTTTATGCGGTCATCGAGAAAAAAGAGAGACTGCACCAGAGGGTTGCCGCAGGATGATGTCCGTAGCTTGAAGAGATAAAACATGATATTTAGCCCCTGGAAGATGTCTCTTATATTGTCCCACAGCAACATTAAAATAGTGTAGATTAGTGTACAGTGTTTTATTCATTTACCTTATTTAATATTGGGGGAATCCAAGTTCTATGAACATCTGAACTTTTTTTTTTTTTTTTTAAAGTAACACAATAGTTACTTTTCCTAATAATTAGCTACTTGTATAATGATGTAACTCAGTTACCATTTGTGAGAAGTAACTTTATATTTGAATAACTTTAATTATAACTGATTACTTTTTTAAAGTAACAAGCCCAACACTGGCCTTTGCTTTTTTAAAGCTTAAAGGAATTGTTTACCCAAAAATAAAAATTGCATCAAATATTCATAACTTTAATGTTATGAAGCTACAAAAAAACATTTTGTGTGCAAAGAAAACAACTTTATTTAACAATTTCCCGTGTCAGCAGCACCACATGCATATGTCGCGGTACTCTTGTGAATGTGTGTCAAAGACTAACACGGAAAATAATAAACTGTTGAATAAAGTTGTTATTTTTGTTTTCTTTGCACATTCTCAGAGCTTCATAACATTAAGTTTGCACCACTGATGGACCATGGACTATTTTAATGATGTCCTCACTACCTTTCTGGGCCTTAAACAGTTGCGTTGTTCTCTTAATGTAGGGTCAGAAAGCCCTCGGATTTGACAAAAATATCTTAATTTGTGTTCCAAACATGAACGAAGCTCTTACAGGATTGGAACAACATAAGGGTGAGTAATTAATGAGAAAATTTTAATTTATGGGTGAACTATCCCTTCATTGCTTTAAAGAGCTTGGTAAGAAACATGCAATGCAACATGTAAGCAATGTAGTATTTAATGCAGTCAAATATTTTTGTATATTTAATATACAACATAAATATTACATTAATCTAGACATTTACATATTTTATTACATAGTAATTATTACTACAACATAATATAAATCTTGCAACATGTCGCACCAATTAAAAATAATCCCAATATCTATCATAATGGTGAAAGTATCATGACGAAACTGTATTTTGTGAGACCTAGGAAATCCCACTCCTAATCTGCATGCACATATAATAAACACAGCGAACTGTGCAGTATGTAGGTTATTGCAGGCTCTCTGCACCACTCTCTGCATTACAAATGCAATGCAAGGCTGTGCACAGAGCATGTTAATTCTTAACTAATGAGAATCATGTTAAAAGATATTAATATATAACAGCGAGCAAGACAGAGAAGATCAGCATACAACCACAAGTTCACAGAAAGGGAAAATTGATCCATGAGCAAAATCTAAAGAGTCAAATACAGCGGCAGTCTACGCTCTCCCTCGCTCCACCTCTCTCTCTCTCACTCTTTTCATGCGCTAGGGATATATAGGCGTTTTAATTGATGAAGCATTACCGGGGCTTGCGCTTTGATCTCGGGCTGTGGAGAGAAAAGGGTTGCATGTGGTTCGTGGTGGTCTCCCATCATACCTTAGGATGATCACAGACTGCTCTCCATCGGTTACCTTCCTGGGACCACATCAGCTGTTTTCCTACAGCCAGCTGACAACTTTATTAGGCTCAGACAATCGCTCGCAAATAACACCCTGGCGCACCGCTCCACGAACAGACACGCAAAGCCAAGAGCCCAAATGTGCTGTTATCAATGGGTGAAGAAAGGAAATGTTTTGTGGACTATGGGGTTTTAAAAACGCACACTTGTTGCCCTTAAAACGTTCTTTCTTTTTCATCCTTCAATGGTTTTGTCAATCCCATGGTGGAGGGAAATATTTCCCAGCCGTTAGTCTTGAAAGCTCAATAATGCGCTTGTGGAGGATGAGACATTTCATGTTACATTGAATTCAGGGCTCTGTTTTTCTGTGGGCCGGCTGCGGGAGTCAATCAGGCATCGATTTTTGGAGTGTATAGCTTTATTGTCAAAGGATTAATTGATGAATTTTTCATTTGATGAGTCAGGTACAATGGACGCTCGCAGCCGTGCTGAGCCGAATCCTAATTTCACACTTCCAATCCTTCAGGGTTACTTTTTCTTTTCAGCAGTTCTCAAGCTCTATCATAATCTATTTATTTTAGCACCTGCTGTAAGAGAATCCCAGAATCCCATATATACACATACGCACACGCTAAAGATCACAAAACAAACACAGTCAGACAAACCGCCTGTGCCTCTCGTTTGCCAAATGAAGATGTTAAGCGAGTATGCGCATGCGTCGTGTTCTGCAACACTTTCCAGCCCAAACAAAAGCCACTGTACCACTGTTCAGAGCGCTCGGCTTTAATTCCCCTGGATCAAAATGTTAATTAAATCTTAAGGACGGGGTTTAAGAGATTCAGAGACAAGTGAAAAAAATGTGATACATGAAAGCATGAGAATGCATGTCAGATAGATAGTAAGAAAAGGGAGCGGAATTCTATTAGAGTATACACAAGTGGTTAATGCACTGTGTGAACAGTAACTGCATGATAAATGGCACCAACTGTTGTCAGATGTCGAGGGACATTTATTAATAAATTAATAAATGAAAACATGATATGCATCGTTTTTACATATATAATCAAATATATATGTTTGACACAAATTTCACGATTCGATTCTGATTCACAAGCTTGCGATTTGATTTGATTTTTGATTCAGTTGTTATTTTCAGTTATTCAGTTATATTTTTCATATATATCAAGTACAGAACACGCCAGATTTTCCTTTTTGTTGTTGTTGTTGTTTTTGAAATGTAAATATTTAAATTGTGGTTGTCATAAAAACGTGACTTCATACATGAAGTAAACATTAAAGAACAGTAAAAAAAATTATAATGAATATGTCATGTGCATGCTCCTCTCTAGAGTTCATTTTTCTAGCAGACTAAGAAGTTCATGGACACCGAATATGTTTTTTCTGAGGTAAATGCAATGTTATGTGACACTGTTTACAAGCTGTTATGTTGACGTCTTTGTGCGGAACACTTACTGAGCGATTACATGAGAGAGGATATGGTGTTTGGTAAGTCGAACTATTTCTTTTAACGTACCTTTGGATGTTCACTTATGTTTATTTCATGCTGAAACTGATGAGACGAAAATGGAGAAGATGCGGTTTGCATGCGGTTCGCATTGCCGTTTCTCTTGAACTGAGGTGCTACAGTGGATCTGTCATCAGAGATTGCCTTCGTATTGGGAGATGAGACTGTTTTACTTACTATTGGAGAAAGCTTAACGGTCAACTTGGATCACATGTGCCTTGATAACCAATCACATTATAGCCTTGACATCACTGAATTTCAGTTCAGAGTTGTGCGACACTCAACTGCCGTTTACGGATACCATAGGAATGAATAGGAAGTGCCGTAAAAAGTCAGTGACTACTCTTATAAAATAGCATTTTTTTGAGTGTAAACTCTAAAAACAGTTTAATCCAAAAGTATTGTTTAGCGTAAAACATGTTAAAGATTAGCCAGTAGGCGGTTGATTTATTAAAGGAGAAGGCCACTTCCAGAACAAAAGTTCACAGATAATGTACTCACCCCCTTGTCATCCAAGATGTTCATGTCTTTCTTTCTTCAGCCATAAAGAAATTATGGTTTTTGAGGGAAACATTTCAGGATTTTTCTCCAAATAATGGACTGATATGGTGCCCCGATTTTGAACTTCCAAAATGCAGTTTAAATGCGGCTTCAAACGATCCCGAATGCGGTTGTAAACGATCCCAGCCGAGAAAGAAGGGTCTTATCTAGCGAAACGATTAGTTATTTTCATAAAAATAATACAATTTATATACTTTTTAATGTCAAACGCTCATCTTGTCTTGCTCTGTCTGAACTGTTTTTTTTTTCCGGTTCATGACAGTTAGGGTATGTTGAAAAATTCCCATCTCATGTTCTCCCTCAACTTCAAAATCATTTCTACCTTTTTTGTTAAGGGTGTTTGATCTTCTTTGCATGTTCACTTTGCGAAGACTGGGTCGGTACTTCTGCAGTGATGTAGGATGATTTTGAAATGAT
>JAHKKF010481971.1:0-16677 GCA_019740295.1 Labeo calbasu | reverse complement strand
TCTTTTATTTAGAGAAATCAATCAACATTTTCTAAGGTGTATGGTTAAAACATGAAGAAATAGTTTGTACATAAAACATTTATATTCCCTTTTGGATTATATTTTTTGCTACATTTACATTTTTTTTTCTGTTTATTCAATGCAAAAAGATTACAAAAAGGCCAAAAAAAGGCCACATTATAAAATTTATTCCCATGATTTATTCTCACTTTCTAACTCGCAATTGCAAGTTTATATTTTACAATTCTGAGAGTCAAAAAAGTCAGAATTGTGAGATAAAAATTCAAAATAACCTTTTTTAATTCATTTTTTTTAATTCAGTGTTTTATTCAGTGGCAGAAACGAGAGAAAAACAAGAGTATGAATTAATGAAACATAAATGTAAAAATATATTAATTTGTTCACTCATTTTAGTTAAATAAATCATTTTTAGTGAAAATTAATTACAATGTCTTGATATAGCTATCTTGCTAGCTATGTTGTGCGTTTAGCTAGTTGTAGCTAACTACTGTATTTTCAGCACAGCTACATGTAATTTTTGGTGGTGGTGGTTGGTAACACAGAAAGCCATCACTTGTGGATTAATAGACCCTATTGGAAAAAGTTAATTAATAAGGCAATGTTATGGCAATTTGTGAGTTTTTATGTGTGAAATTTGGCTATTGATTGGCTATTAGTGTAGGAGAAAATTTTGTGTAGTGAAATACATTAATTTCTTGCAAAGTATACTACAAAAACATTTACATATTTATGTAAAAATACCCTGCAATTGTACTTTTAGTATACTAAACTGATATACTTAAAGTCTGCTAAATTGGAGCTACTAATTACTAATTTTTTACTTAAGTAAATTTAATTGTGCTAAAGTGGAACTATTGCAAGTATACTTCAGGTGCACTTTCAAATATCTTTCATTTAAATACCGATAATATTCAAAGATCATATAATCCTCATCAATAGTGACATTAAAACACATTTAAGGCTTAATATTAAGAAATAATACAGTGGTGGCCAAAATTATTAGAACACCAGCTAAAAATGGCTTTAAGTCAGTTATTTCTATGTTTTGCTGTAGTGTGTCAGTAGGAAATATCAGTTTACGTTTCCAAACATTCATTTTGCCACTAATTGTAATAATCCAGTGATGCACAAGTCTGAGAACATCCAGTGCTCCACACAGACATCTGATCTCATCATCATCCAGTCTGTCTGGAATGACATGAAGAAACAGAACAAACTGAGACAGACTAATCCAGAAGAACTGTGGCAACGACTGCATCAAGAAATGCTACAAGAAACCTACTTGCAAAGCTACAGTACTGTTGAAAGTGTTTGCCACTTGTGTTAAAATGCTGTAAAATGAGGAACCTGTCAAAAATAATATCATAAATAGATTTTCTTTGTCAATTAACTTCTATTAACTAAATTAAATCAACATTTGGTGTGACCACTTGCATATAGTTTTTCTGGTAGCTTTGCAGGTAGGTAGGCATCTTGGAGACGTTGCCACAGTTCTTCTGGATTAGTCTGTCTCAATTTGTTCTGTTTCTTCATGTCTTTCCAGACAGACTGGACGATGACGAGATCAGATGTCTGTGTGGAGCACTGGCTGATGTCAGACTCCTTGTGCAAACAGTTAATGTCAAAATGAATGTTTGGAAATGTAAACTGATATTTCCTACTGACACACTACAGCAAAAGATAGAAAAAACTGACTTAAAACCATTTTAGCTAAAAAATACTAATGATCTAATAATTTTGTCCACTAAAAAAATTCTAAGAAATAATAAAAATTTTCTATCAATTGTCTTGAGCGATACATCAACTGTACTTGAAATTAAATAAATGTATTTTAAATATATTACTTTTTTGCTAGGGCATATATAGATTTGCACATATACGTTGTAGCAGCTTTACATAGTATGAGCATGTCAGATGTAGTTTTACATGTTGTTTTTCTCTGATATAGCAAGTCACCAAAGGAGCACGGCACAAGATCATCATCAGTATTCAGAAGCTGAAAGACAGACAGAACGTGCTGCGCTGTTTGGAGAAGGTCAGAGCATTTCTTTCCCCATCTCAGTTTATTCCAACCCATAGTTTTTGTTTTTGTGGACAGTCCTATTTACATTAAAGGATTAGTTCACTTTCAGAATAAAAATTTCCTGATCATTAACTCACCCCCATGTCATCCATGTGAAGAAATAAAGATTTTTGAGGAAAAAATTCCAGGATTTTTCTCCATATAAACTATACTTCGATGGGGATCAACGGGTTGAAGGTCCAAATTGCAGTTTCGAAGGGCTCTACACGATCCCAGATGAGGTATAAGGGTTTTATCTAGTGAAACGAAAGTATATAAACATTTATATACGTTTTTATGATTTTTATTTGGACCTTCAACCCATTGGCTCCCATTGAAGTCCACTAATGGAGAAAAATCCTGGAATGTTTTCCTCAAAAACCTTAATTTCTTTTGGACTGAAGAAAGAAAGACATGAACATCTTGACACGAGGGTGAGTAAATTATCAGGAAATTTTTATTTTGGAAATGAACTAATTCTTTAACTTTACATTTGCAGTCATTCATATTGTGGATACTTTTTTTTTTGAACCTTCAACCTTTTTCCAGCCTTGATCTCTTTAACTGCAGTGCCACTAACTCTGAAGCCCAACGCTCTGCCATTATCGTTTTCAAATGCAATTTTTGTGTGTTAATTATTAAATATCATCTATTTAATTCAAGGACACAGTATTTGAAACAACAAGAGACAGGAAGGAGCCAGATGTCTAATTTCAGAGCAACCTTTTCATCAAGCTTTCCATCTCGATGCATTTGTAGCATCAGAAATAAGACACCTCCTCCTGATAGCTGGATCCATTTAAAGTTTTAATGTCCCGCATGTGTCGGCCCTGTTAAGAGTCGCACCGTGCGACGGGGAAACAAACATGCTCGTATTTTTGGTAGACCTTTATTTCATCCTCGCATGTCATTTTCCACCTCATTACATGTCTGAAATATCCCGCCAGCCGACAGTTGCCCTTATTGAGTTTATGGAAGCGTCCAAAATAATGCTGCACCGCAACCTTGAATATAACTACGCTCGCATCCATTCGTTTGTCATCTCTCTCTCTTTCAGGACATTTTGGAGGGAGGGAATCTACGTGCTCCTTTGCAGGAGCTGCACCAGATCATCCAGTCGCCCATTAAAGCCTGCAGCACAGAGGAGTCTTCACAGCGCCACCTGCTGAGCGCAGAGGGGAAGAGCAGCATCGCCAGTTCCCACCTGGGCGGAGGAGAGACGGAGGGCAGCTCCACGGTCATAGCCGAGGGAGACATCCCCGCTCAGTTCACTCGCGTCATGGGCAAAGGTTCATACGTAGTTCTTCCCGTAATCTAACAATTATTTGAGGCTTTGAGGAATGTTTAGGTCACCGCTTTCCATTTCCAAACAACTTTATCTTACAGACAGAAAAATGGGTCATAAGATGTCAGACAGAGATTATGCAATTTACTTCCCTCAGCACTTGCTGAGTTTTCCATAACTATACAAGATTAAAAGTCAGACTGAACGAATATAGTTTGGCCATTGTGTAAAGTTTTTTTAAAATTAAATATGTTACTTTAACTTTTTCTTTCTGTTTTTTTGACAGTTTGCACACAGCTCCTCGTCTCTGGGTCGGATGAGGAGAACATTAGTTCCTACCTACAGCTTATTGATAAGTGCCTAATTCATGAGGTGAGTGTTCATTTCTTAATACATGAAAGCTTTAGGTCTTATTGTGAAAAATTAATCTGCTTTTTATTATTCCCAATGGATACAATCAAGTCTGTCCTTATTGAATATCCTGTTTCACTCAGAAAAATGTCACATAATGAAAGTAAAATGGTTAGTGAACCATTGTTGTTATTGTTAACCAAACTGAAAGGATTAAAAATCATTTTTCGGTAATTAAAGTAAAGGAACGAAAATTACAAATGTTGCCTTGGCCAACTGAAATAAGTTGAAGCAGAAATAAAAATAAAGATAAATAAAGGTATAAAAAACAAAAGCATGTGAAAATGAAACTAAACATAAAAAACGGTAATATAAAAATAAAATTTAATTCACAATGTTAATAAATACTATAATATTTTATATATGCACACTGCCGTTCAAAAATTTGTGATTAGTAAGATTTTAATGTTTTTTAAAGAAGCCTCTTGTGCTCATCAAGCATTTATTCAATTAAAAATACAGAAAAAAACAGTAATATTATGAAATGTTATTGCAATTTAAAATAACAATTTTCTATTTTAATATACTTTAAAGTATAATTTATTTCTGTGATGCAAAGCTGAATTTTCATCAGCCATTACTTCAGTCTTCGTGCTACATGATCCTTCAGAAATCATTCTGATATTTTTTTGGAACCTGTGATACTTTTTCAGGATTCAGGATGTTACAAAAGATTTCTATTTTAAATAAATTCTGTTCTTTTATTGGTATATTCAACAATCTTAATGATGAATGATAATGATGCTGAAAATTTAGCTTTGAATCACCGAAATAAATTCTATTTTAAAGTATATTAAAATAGAAAACCACCTTTTTAAATTACAATAATATTTCATTACTGTTTTTTTCAGAAAACACTTCTTTAAAAAACATTCAAAATCATCTTACTGTTCAAACACTTTTGAACGGCAGTGTATATATGTATGTTGTATATTTACTGTCTTCTTATCAGGAAGACTTCAGATTTTAAAGATTGTCTCTGATTTTAAAAAAATCTGATTTAAAAATATGGACTTAAATTCACTAAACATTGATTTCATTTTGTTTAAGGCATTCATTAGGTGCTTTTATCCAAATCAAAGTACAAAAATTGCTTTAATTTCTCATGTAATATTGTCAAGATCAGCAAATGGCGAGCATACAGTTCTCTTTTCTGGTTTGTATTATCCTTATTATTGAAATTTCTGAACAAATTACACACTAAATTGAAGAATAAGCAGAAATAGTCCCATTAGACACAGGAGTGATCAGTTATGAGGTGTGAAGTATGTTGAGCAGTGTTGAGCTGGAATGGAAATCCTGAGTCTCTTTCTTTCCCATCCCTCACAGGCCTTTACAGAAACACAGAAGAAGAGGTTGTTGTCATGGAAACAGCAGGTGCAGGTGCAGTTCCGGTCAATTTCACGGAAAACTCTCCTGGACCTCACAGGACAGAGAAGAAGGTAAAATGGATTTTGGAGGTCATGGTTAGAACCAAGACACAATTTAACATGGTTATTTAGTTTAGATTCTGTCTAGGGTCCCATGATAACATGTTGCTCTGGCATTTTTAAATGAGTGCTGTCAAATCGATTAATCACAATTAATCACATCTAAAATGAAAGTTTGTGTTTACATAACATACTGTATGTGAGTGTGCTGTGTATATTAATATGTATGTATAAATATACACAAGTACATGTATGTATTTAAGAAATGAATTTATATGTAATATAAATATGAATGCATATATAAATGTAAATACTTATTGAATATATACATGTACGTTTGTGTATTTATATATACATATAAATATATACAGCAAATGCACAAGTATTATATAAACACAAACTTTTATTTTGGATGCGATTAATCTTGATTAACCGATTTGACAGCACTAATTTAAACCCTTTGGGCCAGTATTATTGAAGTTTTAACTCTCTAATTTAGCTTAAAATACACATTCACCTTTCACCATCCAAATGATTGAGTACATATCAGTAGAAGTTATTCACCATGACAGCTGTCGTCTGATTAACAGAGCAGTGTTTCCTGGCAAAACTGGGTTTGTCGCTGAAGCTTTACAGAATGATGTCATACAGTGGGCTGAGGGCAGGCATTAGGCAAGAGCAGTCTTTTTGAGGTTTACTCTGTCAGATACGTTGATTGATTCAAGGCTGAATTATTGCCATCTGTGTTTTTATTTAGTGGATAATACTTTAATGATGCTCGGATACCACAGACCACACAGATGTGTTTAGGACCATGAGTCACGGTTTGCCGTCACTCCCTATACTGGATTGCATCACGGGCTGAAAATAGAGCATGTGATACTCAACAAGAATCTCCTATTTCATGCCACAGTATGAGGCATTGCAGACTTCTACATCAGTGCTTCTCAAACTTTGTAACTTTGTGTTTCCTTCAAAGATGCAAAGGAGGCAGTATCTCCTTAAAATTTGTAGTACAAAAATAAAACTATGCCAGTACTACAAAACAACATTAAAAAGCATATAAATCACTTGTTTTACTAAAGATGCATTGTCCAACATTGACACCAGCATGTGAAGTTGACTTTTACGGACTCCCTAAAACCCTAAAGCGTGCGTTGTTTGGTGGGGGGTAATTGAGAATGAGTGGAGGAAAGTCACTTGAGAGGAGGCAATGCCTCAATCACAATATGACTGGATATGACTGGTTATGATTGGCTGTGACTGGTTCGTGCGATAAATCCCGCCTCTTGTGTTTGTGCGCGTTCCACATTCACGAATCAGTCTGAATGAACAATATTGTGGTTTTAATGGGTACATAAACAACTCACAATTGGATATAACTACTTTGTTATGACTTAAAATGGCATGAAAACATGATCTGTGGGAGTTTTTAGTAAGTAATCAGCTTGGTGAAATTTTAAGTAAATCTCTGTGTCTGTGACTGTGATTGGCTTATATTGATTACATTGTTCGTGTAAAAAATATAAAGTAGAATTGTTTATTTTTTCTGAACGAAGTAAAATGTGACTGGGACATGAATTTACATTTGAATTAAAAAGAAAAAACTTTGAGGACTTTGCCTCTTCATTTTATTTATTTCAAACATTTTGAAATAAATAAATACTTTTTTGTTTATAATACACAAAAGATTGAACATTTTAATTAAAAATTATTTTAAAATGTAAATAAATTTATATACATGAATCTTTTTCAGGCAGACATCTACAATTATGTTGTTGTTGGTGCATTTTTTTAATAGATGTAATACTCTTTTATCAAGCAAGCAAAATGTTATTTAATAAATAAATACATGTATTTATTTATTTAGTTATTTATTTATTGCTTAATTAAACACCAAACACCACTGAGACTGAAAAAATAATACATTTGTTTAAAAAAAACACTGCATATGATATTTTAAAGTGTTCTAATATTATGTTGGAATTCTCTACAACAGGTTTAAATGCATCTAAGGTCAGAAAACATTGTCATTTTCTCAGAATATGCATTTATTATTAGAATCATTTTGCAATGATTTCGAAACATTTCAAAGCAGTTCTGAGCTTAAGACCTGTAAACCCCTCCCTCCCATGAGCCTACTCTGCTCTGATTGGTCAGCTAGCCAAGTCTGTTGTGATTGGTCCGTGTACAATGCGTGTTGAAACAAAACACTTCACAAAACAATAATGGTGAGTACGTTAGCCGAGTGCTAACGTGACCAAGTGATGAAACAATACAGTTTGTAAACCAAAACATGTCTACATTCTTTTTTATTAAATGAAGATTTATGGAGATTAATTAGAACAACGACAGTCTACATTAATTGACAAATTCTTAGAAAATAGTGGGTTCACAGCGAATTATCAGAACTATTTTAGCAAGACAGTAATATCGCTGTTTACCTGAAAACCTAAAGCTGCACTTGGTGTACATCACATATTAGCTAGGGCTGTCAAACGATTAATCACGATTAATCGCATACAAAATAATAGTTTGAGTTTGCCTAATATATGTGTGTGTGCTGTGTGTAATTATTATGTATATATAAATACAAACACATTCATGTATATACTTAAGAAATATTTACAAGTATATTTATTTAGTATAATTTTTTTGTAATTAAATTATATATAAATACAAATATTTTGTACCTAAATAACATATTTTTCTTAAATATATACATTAATTTGTGTGTATTTATATACATAATAATTACACAGTACACACATATATTGGGCAAACTCAAACTTTTATTTTGTATGTGATTAATCGCGATTAATCGTTTGACAGCCCTAATATTAGCTCAAAAAAACTTGATATTTTGAGCACTCAATTGTACGCATAACGTATTAATCATACCTACAGGTTGTGGTTCAGAGATGCTTGTTGGTCCAAATAAAGAATGTATGGACTTATCTTACGTGGACGAGCGTTTAGCGAATCCCGCGTTAAATTCGCTAAGATTAACGTGATGTAAACACACTAACTAGTGGAAGTGTTTGTGGGCAGGTCAGAGAGTTCATATTTCGAGGCGGGGATGTGTTACCCAGTGACGTAGATCAGTAACAGGCAGAAGATCTTTGCAGACGGTTTACATTGAAGGATAGCTATGTAACAAACTGCAAAAAAGACATGTTTCAAAAACCCATATGACCAGCTCTTTACAACTTTTAAAGTAGCTTTCTCTTTCTGTAATATCGTCTGAGTGGTATTTTACAACACTGTCTGTATGTTTAATTTCAGCAGTCGTTACGGTCAGTCCAACTCCCTTCCAACCACGGGCTGCGTAGGCAGCGGCGTTCCCACCCGCAGGAACCTGCGCCAGTATCAGATGCGGAGTTTGCCTGGTGTAAGACCCATCCTTTTGGGTACCACCGGCCTGTTCGGACCAACCCCCCGAAGCGGCAGCAGCACCCCTACCGGCCTGAAGCAGGGAAGACAGGTATGTCATTTCACAACCTTGCCCTAGTGCCCTTCACACCGAACCTGAAGCGTAAATGACTCCATTACCACTTCAAACTGAAGGGAGCTCTAGTTTTTGAAGTGGATGGAGCTGGAGGCAATTTACAGCATTCCAGAAATCCTACATCACTGCTGAATGGAACAACTGAGGATCGGGTTTTGGAAGCGTAGTGATAACCTGGCATTCTTGCGTGTCTGCTCAAACATTTTTCTAGGCACGCTTACAATGGGAGGAAGTTCCAACTGCCTCCCTGGTTCAGAGTCTGTGGATGGTGGGGTTAGTGCGCGAAACAGCCGATGAGTCATATGTGGGGAGAAGTGCGACTGGAGGGAGGAGAAAGAGAGAGAGAGAGAGAGAGAGAGGGGAGGGGAGAAAAGAAGAGGAGAGAAAGAAAGAGAGAGTGAGAGAGAGGGAGCTAGTCAGAGGCAGTGAGAACAGTGCACAGGCATTTCCTGTTTTTCCCTGCTCCTCTGTACGGGAGGGCCAGGAAAGGGGGAGAGGGAGTCAAATGAAGGGAGTGAAAGAGTGAATGAAAGTCGGTTATGCAGGTTAGAAGAACTTATTCATTAGATCATCAGATCACTACAAGAGTGGATGAAACTTACAAAATGATCAGTTACATGTCCAGGTGATACATCACCCTAAAATCCAAATCCAAATCCCAAATTCATTTTTTTTTTCCACTTTAATGGTTAAATACATTTTTATTCATCAAAAAGCATGTCTAATTAATTGAAATCATGAAACTATTACTATTAAACAGCAATTTATTAAATGTTTAACAAAAAAAAAATTGTTAAGGCCCTATGAAATGTTTTCCTTAAATATTAAAAAAAAAACAAAACTAATTTTATTGGAAATATTATTATTATTATTATTTTATTTTTTCGAAAATGCAAAAATGTGAATAAATAAATACTTTTTTTGTTTTTAATATGCAAAAGATTGAACATTTTAATGAAAAATTATTTTAAAATGTAAATACATTTATATACATCAATCTTTTTCAGACAGACATCTACAATTATGTTGTTGTTGTTGCATTGTTTTAATAGATGTAATACTCGTTTACCAAACCAAGCAAAATGTTATTTAATAAATAAATACATTTTATTTATTTATTGCTTAATTAAACATTCTTTAGCAAAAACAAGTTAAATGTTAATAAATAAATAAACAAAAATATATAAATCTATTTCTTTATTGATTGATTGATTGACTGATTGATTTACATTTATTTATTTATTGCTTAATTAAACATTCCTTACCAAAAACAAGCAAAATGTAAAAAAAAAAAAGTTTTATATATATATATGTAACAGATTTATTTAAAAAAAAATAATAATAAACATTAAATAAACAAGCATAACTGTTAATAATTACTTTTTTTTTTTTAATGGAATGTAATATATTGAACCGGAGTAAAGTAATTTCAGGTAAATATGCTTAACTGTCACAATGCCAAAAAACCTAAAATAAAACTACAGGTATATTAAAAAAAAATAATTTATACAATATTTTATTATGGTGAAATGTGACATGGACATGTTTTTGTTAGATTCAAATATGTATGTTTTATACAAGAAAAGTCACATTTCACACTGATTGAATGTGAAAGGATGTTTTTATTTTATGTAGTCAAGTAGTCATTTTATGTTCAGAACAATAAGGCTTTATAATGAGGTGATAATCAGGTTTTTCATGTATTAATATCCATTAGTTTAATAAACTTGCTTATTTACCAAGTCTATTATATAAGTCCCAATATTCACATGAGCACAGATTGTAGTATGATATGATTGTAATTTGGCTGGCATGTGTGTTTTTGTATTAGGGTTTGTGGTTTGCCAATCCAGGGGGCAGTAACAGCATGCCCAGCCGCACTCACAGCTCAGTTCAGAGGACTCGATCACTACCCGTCCACACCAATCCACACACCATGGCAATGTTTCAGCAAACAGGTAAGAGACAGAAACTTAAAACACACTGATCATGTATAAAAGAGACAACAGTTTGAAAAAGTAAAGGAGCTCAGAGGTAAAAATGCATGTAAGTGACCTTAAAGGATTTGTTCACTTCCAGAACAAAAATTTACAGATAATTTACTCAGCCCCTTGTCATCCAAGATGTTCTTTCTTTGAATTATCTCCATATAGTGGACTTAAATCAATTTTTGAGTGTGCAGTCCTTTGTGCATTAAAAAGTTTCTGTAAATGGACATTTTTTTCCTAAACTGTTAAAAACCATATTTCCCTTTTTAAACTGTGTTAGAGTAGTAAATATCAAAAAACTACAAAAGAAAAAAAAAACAAAAGAAAAAAAGAAAATATTTTTTTTTGATCTGTATTTCCTAGCCTGTTACTTAATAGCTTGTTTTTAATCATTAAATAAGTTTTAAATATATATATATATATATATATATATATATATATATAGTATTATTATATCATATATTATTATTATTATTATTGTATAATAAATGTAACAATTATATTTATTTATTTGTTTCCTGCATTTTGCATTATAAAGAACATAATAATAATAAAACTATAAATATTTTTGATAGGACTTTTTGGTCTGGATATCTTAAGTGTCCTTGTCATAGGTTTTTTGCATTATAAAGATTCCTAATTTCATTCAGCATGCTGATATCCTTATTATAAATATATGGGGTAAAATAAAACACTACAGAAGCATAGAATGGTTTTTGTCACATCAAATATGTGACCCTGGACCACAAAACCAGTCTTAAGTCGCTGGGGTATATTTGTAGCAACAGCCAAAAATACATTGTATGGGTCACAATTACTGATTTTTATTTTATGCCAAAAATCATTAGGAAATTAAGTAAAAATCATGTTCCATGAAGATATTTAGTAAAATTTCTACTGTAAATATATCAAAACTTAATTTTTGATTGGTAATATGCATTATTAAGAACTTAATTTGGACAACTTTAAAGGCAATTTTCTCAATATTTTGATTTTTTTTTGCCCCCTCAGATCCCATATGTTCAAATAGTTGTATCTCGGTCAAATATTATCCTAACAAACCATATATCAGTGAAAAGCTTATTTATTCAGCTTTCATATATAAATCTCAATTTGGAAAAATGGACCTTTATGACTAGTTTTGTGGTCCATGGTCACATATGTGATAGTGGTCAGACAGTTTATTTTTTTCAGAATGAAACGGTGTCAAGCATTTAAAGCGAAACTTTTCCCGGCTTCTCTGTACTGCGTGCTCCACTGACACACATTCAGAGCAGACAGATGTTCCTCTCTGTCTGTGGCTCCACTCCGACAGCAGCTGAAACTCACTTCCTTTGGTTCGCTCCATTCTCAAAACATCTACAGAAATGCTCGACTCCTTTCGGAGAAGGAAGAGGGGCTGTGCACCAGAGTGTGTACAGTGTTTTTGTCTGCTAGGTTGCATGTCACAATGACTTTCTTTGTGCTTTTCGCCACTTTCTCTCTCCGACTCGTTTCCCTTGTGTTCTCATTGCCGCCCATCCGAATGTGTTCACATTAACGACTCGATTAATTCAACAGCAACAAAGAGGGAGCACTGTGAGAGGGAGAGTCGATGGGCCTTACAGGATTTGCTGCTTAAAAATAGCAGGTTGTCTGTTCCGTCCAGCCAGTGGTTGCCTAACTCAGCTCTTCCTTCCCACAAGGGATTTTCAAAAGGCCGTTTGCTGTTGACTCAGCTAAAGACGAACACAGCCTGAGCAATCGGAGTATGCCCCACTAAAACAGAGCTAACACTGTAGGCCAGTGTACTACTGAGGGAACTATGAACATAATCGGTTCACAAACAGTTCAGTGCAATTTGCGAGCATAATAGCTGTGAATTTTGAAAATTGAGGTCGTACTTTGACACTATTAATCAGCTGTAGATAGTATGATGATTAGGATGTGAATAAGATACTTTGAGAGGTTTGAAATGCGTCTTTGCCTTTTTTGAGTGGGTTAATGGTCAAAAGAGGATGCAGTATGCAGTTATCTTTGTGCGATTAGAATCTGTTTTGATCTACTGTATGATTAATCTGACTTGTAAAGTCTGGGCTAGTAACTGTTAAGGTTAATGGTTTAAACCTAGTAAGGCCGATCTGTATCTATTTTGCTTTTGAGCAAAACTCTTAACCCCTGATTGCTCCAAGGGGATGCTTCATTTAAAGGAACAGTCACCATGAAATGAAAATTTGCTGAAAGTGTACTCACTTTCAGGCCATCCAAGATGTAGATGTGTTTGTTTCTTCTTCTAAACAAATTTGGAGAAATTTAGCATTGCATCACCAATGCAGTGAATGGGTGCCGTCAAAAAGTGGTCATAATGGTGGATTTGTTTTTTACACACACGCAGCGCAAGATGTTAACTGATGGACTGGAGTTGTGTGGATTACTTGTGGATTATAGTGATGTTTTTATCAGCTGTTTGGACTCTCGTTCTGACGGCACCCATTCACCGTAAAGGATCCATTGGTGAGCAGACGATGTAATGTTACATTTCTCCAAGCCTGTTCAACTGAAAAAAACTAACTAATCTACATCTTGAATGACCTGAGTGGGAGTAAAGTTTTAGCAAATTTTCATTTTTGGGTATTTGGGTGTCTGATAAAAGTGCTCTTTGATGCTTTCGCATAGATCTGGGTTCAGATCTGACATGTATTGTGTACTGTTCCAGTTTGCTGATTTGCTATCTGTAGTTGTCTACTGTTTCAGTCTTAAACATGACGCAAAAACCACAAATACCCACAATAATTATGTTTGGTATATCAAGACATTAGTCAGTGTCATGCAGCCCTCACTTGACTCTTGTGTTGTGTGTTGTCATAACCTGTTAAAGTTGACTCAGTTTGTTTGTCATTTTGCAGATTTACAGGTGCCAGTGACTGAGCCTGACATCAACAACCGTTTGGAGTCTCTGTGTCTCAGCATGACTGAACACGCTCTGGGAGGTACGTGTCCACTTCTTGTTCAGGTTATAAATACTGCACTTAAAGGTACAGTTCACCCAAAAATGACAATAACATCACATTAAGTTCGAGGTCAGCAAGTTATGTATTTATTTTATTTTGTTTTATTTTATTTTATTTTATTTATTTTTTTTATTTTATTTTTTTTTTAAGGAAAATAATACTTTTATTCAAGAAGGATACATTAAATTGATCAAAAGTGATGGTAAAGACATTTGTCAATTTCTATTTTAAGTGTTTTGAACTTTCTGTTGATCAAAGAACCCTGGAAAAAATGTATCATCACATTTTCCACAAAAGATTACTGTTTAGACATTAATAATAAGAAATGTTTCTTGAGGACCAAATTAGCATATTAGAATGATTTGCATTTTAATATTTATTACAATAACAACAACAGTTATTTTGAAACTGTAATATTTCACAATATTACTGTTTTACTGTTATATTTTTATCAAATAAATGCAGCCTTGGCAAGTATAAGAAACTTCTTTCAAAAAATGTGACCCTGGACCACAAAACCAGTCAAAAGGGTCAATTTTTTACATTAAATGAGATTTATACATCATCTGAAAGCTAGGATAGGACAATTTTTGGCCGAGATAGAACTATTTGAAAATCTGGAATCTATGGGTGCAAAAAAATCAAAATTTTGAGAAAATCCCCTTTAAAGTTGTCCAAATGAAGTTCTTAGCAGTGCATATTACTAAACAAAAATTAAGTTTTGATATATTTACGGTGGGAAATTTACAAAATATCTTTATAGAACATGGTCTTTACTTATTATCCTAATGATTTTTAGCATAAAATATAAATTGACAATTTTGACCCATGTATTGTTGGCTATTGCTACAAATATACCTGTGCAACTTATGACTGGTTTTGTGATCCAGGGTCACAAATCATAAAAATCTTTTTTCACTATGCTATGTAAAGAAATTAACATGTGAAACTCTGAAAACAGAAACTACTTGTCTAATCGTAGTTATCCAGTCTTTACTATGTTATGTGAAGATATTAACATTGTGATGTCTAAATACTCAGTACTCATCTTTTGGTACGAGCTGATGAATTCGGATGTTTTTAGTATTGCATAATGTTTGTTTACCAGTCTGTGCAACAAACTCGTCTGATTTTATCCCCAATCCATGAGAACGGAATTTGAGGAAATTGTTGGGTCTATGCTGACCATGGCAGGATCATGAAATCCCACAGGACGGTTTCTGTTAGCAGCATCCCGTCTGACACTCATTCAAAAGGTCAAAAAGCCTTTTGAAGTCTTGTTTTCCTTTGCAAATATTCAAGGGAAGACTTTTTTTTTCTTCTCCACATTTTAATTTGACTTTTTGAGGATGCATCAGACACAACAATCTTCAAAAAAGAAAATATTGTGACTGTCAGTTTCAGACAGGAAGGAGCGTTACTTTGTATCCACACGTCGCGGGATCAATGCATTGAGCATTCCCATGTGAAGTGGAGGTTTTCTTTGCATAAAGAGTTTTTTTTTCTCTCCGGGCTGACACACAGAGGCTTTTTAGTGCAGTGGGCTCGGCGCTGGACAAGCACAGCTTTGTGTTGGGGGAGTGCAGGGAGACAGACAGGAGAGAGGCAGGCAGACAGGCTGAATCAGGGAGACGGGCAGAAGCAGTGGGCAGCTCTGCGGTGAGCTCAGGAATGCCCCGCTCGCTCCACAGCTGCCAACAGAGCCCGTAGTGTTCTTGTGGCAACGTACCCCTAGACTTCCCCCCTCTCAGGACCTCCACCTCTTCTGGTCAGCAGCCTGCCTGGGAGTTTTGTGTGCCCTCATTACGCAGAATGAGACTGCTTGCTCTTTGAAACTGTACGCTCGGGAAGTCCAGTTCATTTTAAATGGACCAGAAGCAAAAAAAACTGATTCATTGAATTTTTTGAGTCACTCAGAGGCTTCCCAGAAGTCCTGTGTGTGATTTTCTAGTAAGTGATATAAGTTACACTACCATTCAGAAATTTTGGGTTAGAAATGTTGGTTTGTTTTGTTTTTGTTTTCGAAAGAAATTAACATTTTTATTCATTTAATACTTTTTTTTCCAAGTACGCATTAAGTTATATAACCATATTACATTACCATTCAAAAGTTTAGGGTAAGGACATTATCAAAAAATAACACTTTTATTCAGCTGGGATAATTGCTTGACATTTTCATTTTAATATTTTAAATATTGTGCAGTTACAATACTGTTCAAAATTTTTGGCTCAGAATGTTTTTTTTTTTTTTTTTTTAAAGAAATTATACTTTTGCATTAAATTGATTAAAAGTGACAACTGTTTTCTATGAAAGCCTGTTTCCACCACTGAATTAGGTATTTGCGACATCCCACAATTCTGACTTTTTTCAAACTTGCATGATGTAAACTCACAATTTTTACTTTTTTCTCAGAATTGCATGATGTAAATTCGCAGTTCTGACTTATATTTTTAGAATAACATGATATAAAGCCACAATTCTGACTTTTTTTTCTCAAAATTGCATGATATAAATTCACAGTTCTTACCCTTTTTTTCTCAAAATTGATATAAACCCGCCATTTGTTACTTGTTTCTCACAATTGCATGATACACTAACAATTCTGACTTTTTTCTCAGAATTGCATGACATAAACTCGCAATTATGACTTTTTTCTCAGAATTGCGTGATATAAACTCACAATTCTGACTTTTTCTTAGAATTGCGTGATATAAACTTGCAATTCTGACTTTTTTTCTCTAAATAGCGTGATATAAATTCACAATTCTGACTTTTTTCTCAGAATTCCGTGATATAAACTCACAATTCTGACTTTTTTCTCAGAATTGCGTGATATAAACTTGCAATTCTGACTTTTTTTCTCTAAATAGCGTGATATAAATTCACAATTCTGACTTTTTTCTCAGAATTGCGTGATATAAACTTGCAATTCTGACTTTTTTCTCAGAATTGCATGATATAAACTCACAATTCTGACTTTT
>JAHKKF010481970.1:0-16359 GCA_019740295.1 Labeo calbasu | reverse complement strand
TATATATATATATATATATATATATATATATATATATATATATATATATATATATATTACATCAAGGTGTATGCCGTGCTTCCAAGCTTTCTTATTCGTTTTGCTAATAAACGTATTTATTTGGTTACACAGTGTTTACTAATTTTCAGTTTTGTATATCTATTTAAACTTTGTGGGAGTTATTATTTTATATTAGGCATATAATATAGTGTATTTTTATTAGTTTTGTTAATTAAAAAAAAAAGCTTTTACAAGCTACTTAAAACCGAAGGAAAGTGAAGAAAAGAGGAAAAACTCAAATTAACTAAAAGCAAACAACTGCTTGACCCTGAATTGCCGCTAATTTGAAAGTGAAAGTAAAATGTGCACAGCGCTTTTACTGAAGAAAAGCGAGGAAAAGAGGGAAACTCAAACGAACTAAAAACAAACAATTTGTTAGACGCTGAATTGCTGCTAATTTGAAAGTGAAAGTAAAACTCGAACTGTACTTGGAGAACATATTGCTGTATTGTTTTCCCTTTGATTTTTTTTTTATTTATTTATTTTTTTTCCCTTAAATTTTCTTTAGTTGGTCTTAAAAAGGTCTTTAAAAAGTCTTAAATTTACCCTCATAAAACCTTCAGAAACCCTGGATGTGGCGTGTATTTCAGTAAATGATAATCAAGTCACATTTGTTTCTAAAGCAGCTTCACAGACATAAACACAAACTTAGATCTGTTATACCTCATTTTAGACCAGTACGTTCCTATTTTTCTTATTATAAATGATGCGTAATTTAGAGGTGATTATTGTCTAGTGTAATGAAATCCCCCCCCCCCCCCCCCCCCGGAATACAAAATATTAAAGGAAACAAAAACAGTTACATTTATTGTCTTTGGCCTGTTTTGACGATCAAGAGTAGTGAACACCAGAGTGTAAATGCTTGCATGCATGTGTGTGTTTGTTCCAGCAGAACAGACAGGACAAGCGTCCCTTCACCTCTTTCAGACCCACAGCCGCTGCACACATCCTGGTCCAGGATCTAAAGTGGAGTCCCGTGGAGGCATCCCGTCTGGCCGTGTGTCTGTCTGACGGCAGTATGATGGTGCTGGATGTTCAGGACTCGGTCAATGTGGTCGCTCAACTTCCTGCCTCTACAGGAATCACATGCGGTCAGTCAATACTCTGTGCTGTCTTTGTGCCCACAGTGCTAACCTTGAGTAAATCTGTTAAAGTTATCAGCCCCCAGATATCTCGAGTACTAGTTTTTCAGTTTTTTTTTTTTTTTAAATCAAAGCATGGTGATTTATTCCTCTCTGTCTTGTTGTAGTCTGCTGGAGTCCCAAAGGGAAGCAGGTGTCTGCTGGGAAAGAGGATGCCACAGTGGTTCAGTTCACTCCTGTAAGTCTGTACATGATGGTTCATGATAGAAATTCAGATCTTCACTTTACCAAGAATGATAACTAAAATGATAACTACAGTGATTATAGCGATATCTTAGAGAGATTATTAAAACTATATCATTCTTGTGAATGGGTGTTTAGTCCAGTGTGTAATTTCTTTCTGTGTGTTTGTATCTCAGAACTTACAGGCTAAGAAGGTGATTCCTTGTCCTGGATTTTACAGTCAGGATCACCCTGTCAAAGGTACGATGGCTCAGACTCACTGTGCTCTTACAATGACCATGTTCCTGTATAGATATGACATCAGTGCTAATCAACCTGAGCGTCACCACAACTTTAACCCATGACCTTGGCTTTTGAATTGGTATTGATCATAATAAGACTGCAGTTTCAATGTTATCAATTAAAAACCTAATTGCAGTTTAAAAAGCATTTTGTGCTTGTTTGTAGGGCTGCACAATTTGGCCAAATATAATGTAATTGTGTAGCAGTATGACTAAAATAATACAAACAATTATAATAACAGGGTTTCTGCAGGTGTTAAAACATCTCAAAAAGTCTTAATTCTGAAGGGTCTTGTAATTAAGGCTTAAAAAGGTCTTAAATCAGAGTAGAAAGTCTTAAAATCGTTGTGTCTTTAAATTTTGCATGCTCTGCAAAAAATGAATGTTCTTCCTCAGTATTTTTCTTTTGTTTTCCATTACAAATGTCTGACTTCCTTAAATTATGATGTGTTTACTTGAGATGCACAGATACAAGAATGCAAGATATGAAGTCCTGTTTTCTGAGAAACTGAAAAAATCAGTGATTTTATGCTTAAAACAAAAACAAGTATCTGTCAATGGGGGTTGAAAACCTGTTTTTCCTTTAAATTAAGTTGAAGATTAAGTCCACTGGCAGACATTTAGTCTTGTTTTAATCATAAACTCGATTCGCTTTGATATATTTCTGAGTAAATAAGACTTCATTTCTTCTGTCATTTTTCTTCTCTAGTAAATATATCTTGATTTAAAAATCTTTAGATATTTGCACTGGAAAACAAGGCAAAAATACTGAGGGAAAAACCACTTTTTTGCTGTTGATCAGACGGTACAGAAAAAATAATTTTCATATTTTAGTTTAGCTTTTTTAAAATGTTCTTTAATTGGTCTTAAAAATGATCTTGTAGTCTTTTATTTATCTTATCATATATTAAATTAAATCCCAGCTTTTGTGATTTGATATTGCTTTGATAAATAGCTACACTGCTGTTTAAAAGGTTGGAATCATTTTTAAAGAAGTCTCTTATGCTCGTCAAAGTTCAATTTATTTGATCAAAAATGCAGAAAAAAGTAATATTATAAAATATTGTTGCAATGTAAAATGTTTTCTATTTTAATATACTTTAATATATAATTTATTTTTAAGATGCAAAGCTGAATTTTCATTAGCCATTACTCCAGTCTTTAGTGTCCCATGATCCTACAGAAATCATTTTAATATGCTAATTTTTTATCAATGTTGAAAGCAGTGCGCTGCTTAATAATATTAATTATTATTATTACAATTATTAAAGGACAGCATTTATTTAAAATAGAAATCTTTAGAAAATAGAAAATAAAAGTCTTTACTATCACTTTTACAATGGTAGGGTTTGACGGGGTAAAAGGCACCTTCGATATTATTTTCCTTTAAACCACTAGATTGCAGAAAAACGTTGCGTAGCACGTTCCAAAACATCTGCTTTTCAACATACACGTGCGATATTGGTTAATCCTTGACGCGATCGCGGGCAGCAGAGCAAAGTCGGTTCTGTGCTTACTTGATCTAATATTTGATGTTTTTAAAAATGTTGTAGATTTTAATAGCAAATGAGAATCGCTAAAATTATTAAATAGATCTTGAGATAAATGTCTTAATGACTTTCAGTTTTGTTTAAGATAATTAAAACAGCACTTTTTAAATAACAAAAGAATATGTAAAAGTATGGTATTCGGGGTAAAAAGCACCCCTACTGTTGGGGCTAAAATATTAAAATATTAACATGATAATCAATGATAATTAATAGAAGGCTGATTTTTCCATTTGTTGACGTGACATTGTTAGATTCAGATGGTAAATATCACATGTTATGTTGGGTGTCTATATATTATGTTGGGTGTTTAGAATGAAGCCATCATATTTAAAAACATGTTATCATATCATAAAATATCATTTGTTACTATTGTAAATCTATATTTAATTATTATGGGATCTCCTTCAGTGCTTTCAGAATCTTTATATTTTTCAAAATGATTTTGTTTCTGTATTTTAAAAAATGTTTTATATTAATATACTTTAATGACAGTATATGTATTGAACAAAATAAGAAGAAAATAGTACAGACTTTGCTAAAGTGATTGTTTTGAACAAGTATTAACTTAAACTTAATAATATTAAAAAAAAAAAAAACATTATTTTAAAGTATTTGTATCAATACTGTGTGCCTTTTACCCCATGCTGGTGGACCTTTTATCCCGTGTGTGGGAAAATTTTTTTTCTGCAATCATATTCTTCAGGCACAGTGAAAAGCACCATTTTTTTTTCTTAGGGACTGCCTTTAGCCCCGTTGTACCCTACTGTTTTTTTCTGTATTTTTTTTTTAAATCTAATTAACGCAGCCTTGATGAGCATAAATGCAAATAAACGCAGCCTTGAAGACTTGTTTAAAAAAATATGAAAAATTTTACTGATTTAAATGGCAGTGTATATCGCAATTGTGGTTTTATTTGTATTAATCGTGCAGCCCTCTCTCATCATTCTCTGTGGTAGGTTTGGTAGGTAACGAGAGGAAGAAATGTGCTGCCCATGTTAATTCACAGTCATTTTTGTACCAGATGCACGTCACGTTTTGTTTAAGTCTGTGCTGATGTGTGTGGTATGTGTGTGATCCGCAGTGCTGGACGTGTTGTGGTTGAGCACGTATAACTTTGCAGTGGCGTACGCAGCGGCTGATGGCTCTCTGGAGACGCCACCAGAGCTGGTGGTCGTGTCGCTGCCCGTGAGTTACTCTTACAAATCACACACTACAAAACCTTTTAGACAGGACCGTGCTGACGATGTGTCAACTGTGTGTTTCAGAAAAAGGACGAGAAGAGAGACGAGCGCTATCTGAACTTCAACGACCTGGTGTACGGCACCTGCACCGAGAGGCAGCATCACTACTACCTGTGCCATATCGAAGACTGGTGAGACTTGTCAAAATGTCCTGTGCTCTGCATGAGCTTTGTTAGTCCTCTAGCCTGTCAGAATGTCAACTGCCATAAAATAAAAGAAACTGATTTCTCCTGTGCAGGGATCTGGTTTTGGCTGCATCGGCCGCTGCTATTGAAGTCAGCATCATTGCTAAACAAGAGGACAAGGTAAACACACACCAGCATGGGTCATTATTGTAAACTAAAACAAAAATTATAAAAAACACTTGATACTTAACTTAAAGGGATAGTTCACCAAAAATGAAAGTTGTAACCGTAAATTGTAAAAATTGAAACCCAAAATCTACTAAATATAATTAAAAAAAAAACCTACTAAAAAAACTGCTAAAACTTAAAATGAACACTAAGTATAAAATTAAAAGCTGTTTATAGCTAAACTGTAATTGTATCTCAGTAATTGTAAAATAGCACAGGTCAGAAGTGTTGCAGAGGTCTGATGTAATGTGTGCAGGTGAACTGGGAGCTGTGGTTGCTGGAAGATGCCAGTCGAGCAGAGCTTCCTGTCACAGAGAACAGTGAGGACACACTTCCTGTGGGCATGGCCATTGATTACACCAGCCAGGAGGACATACACCTGTGTAAGAGCTCCTGTGATGCTTGCGGACATACCTTAAACGTGTAGCAAAACTGACTATATACAGTTGAAATCAAAAATTTACATACACCTTGCAGAATCTGCAAAATGTGTCGGCGCCAGTAGCCTTGTGGGCAGTGCGCCAACGTATAGCGCCATTGTGGTCTGAGCGCTCCGAGTTCGAGTCCCGGCTCATGTACATTTCCCAATCCTGCCCCCCTCTCTCTCCCCCCCACTTCGCTTCTGTCACTGCTCTACTGTCCTGTCATATAAAGCTGAAAAAGCCAAAAAATTAATTATTTTACCAAAATAAGAGGGATCATACATATGCTTGTTATTATTTTTTTTTAGTACTGGCCTGAATAAGATATTTCAGATAAAAGACATTTGCATATAGTCAACAAGAGAAAATGATGCTAACACTTTAGTATAGGGAACATTTCTCACTATTAACTAGTTGCTTATTAGCATGCCTGTTCACAACATATTGGCTTTTTATTAGTCCTTATAAAGCACATATTCTGCATCCCTAATGCTACCCAATACCTAAACTTAATAACTACCTTACTAACTACTAATAAATGGCAAATTAGTAGTTTGAGGGAGGCAAAAGTCATAGTTAATGTTTTGTAAATAGCAAGAATTGGACCTTAAAATAAAGTGTGACCAAAATAATAGTTATGTTATTAAAAAATAGTTATTAATAGTTATAATAGTTATTAAAAAATGACCCTGTTCAAAAGTTTACATACACTTGATTCTTAATACTGTGTTGTTACCTGAATGATCCACAGCTTTTTTTTTTTTGTTTAGTGACACAGGCAAAGTAGGCAAAACAAGAAAAATGAACACATTTTCATTCTGTTCAAAAGTTTACAGCCCTGGCTCAGTTGAGCTAATTTTGATGGGGAATAAATCTATCAAAAGGAAGAGCTGAGAGAGCAATCTTTCCACAGCTGTACTGCCCCATCTCTGTCTGCTTTTGCCTTGGAGGGATGGGAATGTTCAGTTTTCAAGTGAGAGCAGCAGTTTACAAACTTCAGTCAGTCACAGAGAAGCAAAATTGGTGCTGGTCAGTCATCAGATAATAGGGTCAAACAAGCAATCAAGGAAGCAGGGATGAAACCATAACATTGTTGTGAGTAGGGTAGAGGGTAAAGAACAGAAATATAACAAAATATATGAGAAATGCAGAATTGTCTATTTACCATAATTATCCAAAATCATGCTTGACCGTACGGTTGATATGTTTGTAAAAAACATCATATAGCACATATATTGCCATACGGCTATATATATTATATAAACACTTAAAAATATTTTTTAATCTTTGTGGACCCTGAAGGTTATGAAATGTATCCAAGATACTAATACAGTTTAATTAAGGAATGTTTATAATTGCTAAATAACTCATGAAATGGTTCTCTGAATTTAAATCGAGAGTTACCATGGACTGACAGCTCAACAGTACGGTAGAGTTTTATATAAAACATTAAATTAAAAAAAGTGCTTGAGGCTATTTATTGAGAATTTGAAGTTAAAGTGCTCCTATTATGCCATTTTAAAGGTTGCTAATATTGTTTTATGAGTCTCCTAAAACAGGTTTACATGTATGCATGGTCAAAAAACTCTTTAGTTTTCTCCAAAAATAGATTTAATTTTACCTCATTTCTAAATGATTCGTAAATGACTCGTGCGAAACAGTTCAAAGAATCAGTCTCTCTAAGCCCCTCCCTTCCGTGAGCCCTCACTAGTGTGATTGGTCAGATGGTGCAGTCCTTTATGACTGGTCTACCGCGTACAGCGCTTGTTGAAAACGAAACGCCCAATGCCATAAAGGAATGACAGCCCTGGAGACTTGTCAGCACATAGAAAAGATGGCATCAATTTTACCTTACCAATTTGAGCTGGAGTCTGACGATGAAATGGCTTAAACATTTCGTGTGCCATCCTTTATCATTACTTCAACTAATGAGACAGACAGACAGTCAAGCTGCATCAATCACAAATTTTTAGATTACAGTGGGCCCACAGCTGAACAACAGAGCTACGGAAGCGTGAGTTAGCTGGTTAGCAAGACATCTGCAGGGTTGTTACACAACATAACATACACAACTATGTATTTTGAATGATCGCTAGAAAATACAATCATCAATTATTAATCATACTTACAGGTAGAGGTTCAGAGCAGCAAGCCGGTCCAAATAAACTGGGCACTGATCCATCTTTTAAGAGCAAGCGTTTGGTGAACCCCACGTTGTAACTTACTCCCCGAGATTGGAAAAGCAGTCGTCAGTAAAATGACGGAAACGCAACAGAAGATTGGAATTATACTGCTGACGTGTTGAAAAAATGAATGTTAACCACAGATTCTTTGTAGATTCATCTTTTGGAAGTGAATATAAAACAAATTTACTCTCACAGCGTAGGATATAGCGTCTTACCAACATGGCATAAACCACATGGAAATTTTACCGTTTGTGGGCGGGCAAGTTGGTGGACATTATGCAAATGTGTTACTTTGTGACGTGCAGCCGTAACAGAATAAGTTTCGAATTCCTGACGACTCGTTCAGGCGATTGTGAGTTGTTTTTTTGATAGACAATAACTTTTTGTATCGTGCACTCTCGACTTCACAACTTTGCAGAGAGTTTGTTCACATACAGCTACGTGACACACTGCATGAAAGGTCATATTTGAAGAGGCGTAATAGGAGCACTTCAAATAATTTAGCTCCTTTTAGTGGTGAAAGTTAAAGGGTTAGTGCATTGTGTTTCCTGAAGCATAAGTGAGCATTTGGACCTTCTGTAATAGCTGCATATAAGTACCTAAGTTGTCCTCAGTGTGAAAAGATGGATCTCAAAATCATTGTTGAAAAGAGTTTAAATACACAAAAATGCTGAAAAACCACAGAATTTTGAAGAATCTGAACAACAGCGGGCAGTTTAACTGTTCAGGACAAACAAGGGACTCATAAACAACTATCACTTAAAAAAAACACAGCTGTGGAACTTCATTTGTAACAACCCTGTATTAAAAATGAAGTGTATGCAAATATGCAATCTTTTGAATGGGGTTTATTTTTATAAATTCAACTATGATATTCTCCTGTGGACTATATGTAAATGTCTTTTAATGCGAAATGTCTTATTCAGGTCAGTACTGAATAAAAAATAACATGCATTTTGTATGATCCCTCTTATTTTGGTAAAATAATGAACATTTTGCAGATTCTAAAAGGTGTATGTAAACTTTTGACTTCAACTGTACTTGTTTATTTAATGCCTTTGATTTGATCATTGCACTTTGCTAATATCGCTGTTTTAGTTTTATTTTGATTAATTATGCATCCTCATTTGTTTATATTAAAGTTGCATTCCATTTAAACAATTATTAGCTTTTTGTCAACTCACAAACCCTGTTTAGAAAACATGGTGTTGTCACAGAAACTGCTTGTTTGTTTGTTTGTAAAGTCGCTTGTTTTCTTGCATCCTCAGCTGATGAGAAGAGGCTGCCTCCGGCACCGACGCTGATGCTGCTATCTACAGATGGAGTTCTGTGTCCCTTCTCTTTACTGAACCTCAACCTAGGGGTCCAACAGCTGACCGTGGCTCCTGTCCCGCTGCCCGAGGATGGAGAGAGAGCGCCTGCTCCCAGTAAGACCGCAGTCGTGAGACTTGCTCTCTGTCAACGTTTAAAGCTTCTGATTTACTCACGGCATGCTTTGTTTTTAGCTTAGGAGGAAAAAAAGTTGGAAATACCTTTGCAGAGGTTTACTGTTAGCAAACATCTTACCACATTTTAGATGAATATAAAATGTAAATATGTGCTGCACACTCTGCTCTCAGTAACAAACACATAATAATATGACAGCAGTGAGAAAACAGCAGTTAAGAAAGCTCTAATAATAGCAGTGTTTGCTCCAGCTTTGAATTCATTGTTCCAGTCAGGTTAGGTCACGTTTATATTGTGCTTTATACAACTGAGTAAAGCAAGCAGTTTTATAGTATTAAACATTTCAATGGCACCTATGTATTTCTACCTGTTAGATCATTTCCACAGATGAATGATAGTTTGAAGGTGAAGCTAATTATGTTGAAATTGTAATCACATGGGCCTTTACTGTACCAGTCAAGCTTACAGCTGCTTTGAAGTCAAATATACTTCAGCACTTTATTGACTCACACAGATGAATCTTGATTTAGAAGTGATGTAAGGATTTAAGATGTAGCGTTTGCTGTCTGGTGACTTTGTGTTCTAACACACTTTGTTTCAGAGTCAGCCTCATCCTCTTCTGCTCCTGTCTCTGCACCGTCCACCATCTTCCCATCTTTCCCCGCATCTTTTGGCACAGCCCCGCCCCCAGCCACCTTACCCTTCACAGCCCCGCCTCCAGCAGCCACTGCTGCCACCTCCTCGGCCCCGCCTACCTCAGCATCCTCTACAGGTTTCTCCTTCTCACTTCCTACTCTAGGCTCTGTCAGCTCCTCTGGCTTCTCGCTGGGCTCCGCCTCGGCTGGTTTCTCCTTCGCTGCTCCCAAACCCTCCTCTGAGGCTGCTGCCTTCTCCTTCACTTCCTCCTCGGTGCCAAAGGAGGTCAGCAGTGCTCCGACGGCCATTCCTCCTCAGCGTCCGCCTGCCATGTCTCCCATCGTCAGCGGCCCCAAAGCTCCAGCGGAGCCTGCAACACCTGCCGTCAGGATGAACCTCACTGACAGGTGAGTGTGCGATCTCGGATATTACGTTACTAGATGTTCCTGAATGATCAGCTGAAAGTTTTGCTTGTTTTGTGGCAGGTTTCTGGCAGTGGACTCTCTGGCATCAGTCACATCGACTGTCCAGCCATTTTCTTTGACCTCCACGCCCAAACCCGCAGCAGCGGAGGTCAGTGGTCCGACAACAGCAGCGCTCAGACCAGCCGCCCCTGCAGGTACATGCGCACCTCTCACACTATCCATCAAAAATGAAGAATAAATCATGATTTATTAAAGCCGAAACTGATGTAAAAAAATTCTTATACATACTCCAACTGATGAGCATGTATACAAACTTTCTGAAATCATGCTGTTTATACCAGTAATTAAGAATCTAATATTGTTTATTAAAATGTAATCTAAATAGACATTTAAAATATGCATTAATGGTATTAAGTCAGTCATGGCTAAAAGTATCGTTACCCTTGCAATTCTGTCAGAAAATGCAACCCTTCTCTCAGAAAATTGTTGCAGTTGCAAATGTTTTGGTTTCGCGTTTATTTTTTTTTTGTTTGCATTGAATTGGAGAGAAAAGTCAAATCTGATACAATTTCACACAGAACCCAAAAATGCACTGGACAAAATTATTGGCACCCTTAATATTTGGTAGCATCCCCTTTGGAAAAAATAACTGAAATCAGTCGCTTCCTGTAACCATGAATGAGTTTCTTACACCTCTCTACTGGAATTTCGGACCATTCTTTTTTTGCAAACTGATCCAGGTCATTCAGATTTGAAGGATGCCTTCTCTCAGATGTTTTGAGATCTCTCCACAGGTTCTATGGGATTCAGATCTGGACTCATTGCTGACCATGTCAGAGCTCTCCAGCACTTTGTTTGTAAACATTTCTGAGTGCTTTTTACAGTGTGTTTGGGGTCATTGTCCTGCTGGAAGGCCCATGACCTCTGGTGGAGACACAGCTTTCTGACGCTGGCCACTACGTTGCGCCCCAAAATTCTTTAGTAATCATCAGATTTCATAATACCGTTCACAAAGGCATCCAGTGCCAGAAGCAGCAAAGCAACCCCAAAATCTTTGAACCTCCACCATGTTTGACTGTAGTGACTGTGTTCGTTTCTTTGCATGCCTCATTTCTTTTTCTGTGAACAGTGCCATGATATCCTTTACAAAAAGGCTCTTCTTTTGTCTCATCTGTCCACAGTACGTTCTCCCAGAAGCATTGTGGTTTTGACACATGAGTTTTGGCAAAAAGCAGTCTTGCTTTTTATGCCTTTGTATCAGCAGTGGTGTTCTCCTGGGTCTCCTACCATAGCGTCCCTTTTCATTCAGATGACGACAGTGCGAGCTGACACTGTTGTTCCCTGTGTCTGCAGATCAGTTTGAATTTGTTTGGAAGTTAATCAGGGTTCTTTATCCATTATTCAAACAATCCTTTGTTGTAATTTTACGTTAGTTTTGCTCTTCTGTCCACGTCCAGGGAGGTTAACTACGGTGCCATGGGCTGTAAACCTCTTGATGGTATTGCGCACAGTGGACACAGGAACATTAAGATCTCTGGAGATGGACTTGTAGCCTTGAGATTGTCCATGGTTTTTCACAATTTTTTCTCTCAAAACCACAGACAACTCTTTACACTTGTTTCTTTCTCCATGCTCCGTGTGACACACAACACAAAGGTTGAGTCAACTTTGCTCCATTTTAACTGGTTGCAAGTGTGATTACTATATTGCCCGCACCTGTTACTTGCCACAGGTGTCTAAATACAAGAGTGTTTACAGGAATCTAAATTACAGGAGCATCACATGCTTGAAAAGCAATTATTTCTTATTTCTTACACAAGGTGCCAATAATTTTGTCCAGTCCATTTTTGAGTTCTGTGTAAAATTTGATCAAGTTTGACTTTTCTTCTGATTTTTTTGTGTTGTTGCAGTGCAAACAAAAACTATACGCACTTGAATACCAAAAAATTTTCTGAGAGAATTGTTGCATTTTCTGACAGAATTGCAAGGGTGCTCATATTTTTGGAGTAAGAGTAACCACTTTGTGATAGTGTTGTTGAAATTAATTTCCTGAGGGAAAATAAAAAATAAATTTATTTTAATGCATTCAATTGATCAAAAGTGTCAGAAAAGACATTTCTACAGAAGATTTCTAATTCAAATGAATACTATTCTTTCTGTTCATCAAAGAATCCTGAAAAATAAAATGTCATGGTTTCCACAAAAATATTCAGCAGCACAACTGTTTTCAACACTGTTAATAATCAGAAATGTTTCTTGAGCAGCAAATCAGCATATTAAGAGTCATTTCTGAAAGATGATTTGACACTGAAACCTGAAAAAAACACTGTTTTTAAAAAAATATTTTACAATATTACTGATTTTACTGTATGTTACAGAATTTCTGAATGTTCTGTACTTTTTCCACATTTAAGATGATAATTTCATAAGGTGCCATACGTGCATGTTAAGGATAATTCTAGTATTAAGGTGTGTGATGTTGTTTGCTGTTGTTGTAGTGTTGACTCGGGTTGCTCAAAGCAGCGCTCCTCCAGCCGCTCCGCTGAAACCAGCCGCAGTCGCTCCTCCTGCGACCAGTGCTCCGTCTGCACAGGTACAGCACTGAAGACCTGATGATCTAGCTTTAGAGATCTCCAGTCTCATGTGTCCTGCACAGATTGATCTGAAGTGTGTTTGCATGTGTTTTGTGGCAGGCCGTTTCTGTTAAAGCTCTGGAGAAACACCTGCAGCAGAAGAGAGATTCGGACCCAGTTATGACTGGAATACTGGAGGAGGTAGAGTTTAATAATCATGTTTTGCATCTCAGTGCCTGTTATACTGATGCTGATTGAGCGCCTGCTCTGTTCAGATCGGACACTTTGAGAAGGAGCTGGACGATTTGAAGGCTCGTTGCAGAAATGCAGATTTCAGGGTGGGCAGCACAGAAGACATGAGAGACATGAGAAAAGAATCGGAGAACTTGCGCATCTTCACAGTGGAGATCAAAGACACCACAGAGGTATAACATGCCTTTTAGAGTTTGAGTTCTTCTTTTCTGGAAATTCAAAGAAATTTTTAATATTTGAATAGTCATTTAATGACTGAAGTCTTACTTCATAAAGAAAACATGTGATCACAAACCAAACAATGAGATTATTCATCATGCAGACAGCCTCGGAGCAGAAAAAACAGTGTTTCCCATTCATTATCTAGGTTGTCGTGGCCCGTCATAGTATAATCTGTCCCGCCACAGTTTCATTATGAGCCGGAAGTATTTTTACACTTCTCATAACAAACAAGGTCTCTTACGTTATGTTTTGCATCATTGCTTTGACATGTCGAACTAAAAACAAAATTAAAATATGGCTGTATGTGTTTTTGTGCTGGTATTGGCTGTTTTAGGCCTGTCATGTCAGTTGACTTCCAGATCTTTTTTACTTTGTTTATATTCTGTGCAGTGGTTAGTTCACAGCAATGTCATAAATGTATTAATCCATTAAGGGGCAATATTTCCCCTCATAAATTGATTTCAAGGTGTATTTTTAATTTGCTTAACCACCAGTAGGTGGCAGCAAGTCAATCATTTGATTCAGCTGATTCAATCATCAGCGTAACTTTTGTTTAAACGATGTGCAATTTGACATTGAGTATGTCGCAAAAAAACAAACACACCCAGAGAGTACACCGTGAGATGTAGGTTACTATAGTTCACACTTTCACAGCGTGATTATTCTAATAAAATACATTCAGAATTCCCCCAAAATTCAAGGTAAGGAGGCAAAAATGCCCCTATGTGACTTTTATATATATTTATATTATCTGATATAGTTAATGTCACACAAAGAGTGAAGTTTTTCTCCAAATATCAGTACGACTGTAAATGTGACACTGATTTGATAGACAGTTCAATAAACAAGAAGTTAATATTAAGTGACTTAAGTTTTAGACACAACAGTTCTTGTATAGTTTTAAACAAAGCCACAGCAGAACTGTTTTGCGCCTCAAGGCAACACACAACAGTGTTTTGATACTGAATCAGTCAGCCGTTGGAACGAATCAGTTGAATGAATGACTCAATGACTCACTCATGCAGTGATTTGCCACCACCTACTGGCGATATATTTTTCTTTTTTTTTTTTTTTTTTTTTGGCTTATATTTAAAGTATATTTTCCTTTTTTTCCAAAATCATTTGAAATATCACACCACATCAAAACATTGATGCATTTGTAACTATAGGTTAAATGCGTTCATCTAAATGCCACTTCAGATGCAGGTTCTGTGGCACCACTGCATTGCAAACACAAATTTTGTTGATACTGATTTCATTTGATTGATAACAGCCATATATTGTCTTACTATCTGAATGTTTTGATTACATTTAAGAATTTGACAGAAAAGATGATGCATACATTTAATTAGGTTAGAAAAAATTGGCCGTATAAAGATAAAAATGCCCATAAACGGAAAAAATCAATTTAAACTTACTTGAAAAATTAATTTGTTACTCCTGTAAACTAACCATTGCACAGGATATTAAGAATATGAAAAGCTTTGGGAGTCGCCTGTCCACGTCAGTCCAAATCTTATCAAAGTACCAGCACAATAACTAAATCAGCAAAATATCATCTAATTATTGTTGACAAATTTCCAGAAAATATTGAAAATTATGTAATTATAGTTATAATCGCCCCAAAAAGTTTCTTTTTGTAACGGATTAACATACTCAAATAAATACACTAATGCACATTTTAAAATAATAGTTATAAATGATCATGATCAATGGTTATTTGAACATTTTAGTGCTTGATATAAAAACATTTTTGAACCCAAAATGATGCCTTTGACCAATAACGGTCAAAAGTTTCATAGAGCCGTGTTACAATACGGAATATTGTACCAGTCTGTTTCGGTTGATCATGAACTGTTGCAGTAGTTTTAAGTTGTTATGAATACATATCTGACTGTCAAACCGTTGTACACAGTCTCTTCATGGGGACATCAGTATGCTGAAGACCAACCTGCTGGAGGGTTTCGCTGGAGCGGAGGAGGCGCGAGCTCAGAGTGAACTAAACCGAGACAAAGACTACCTCCAGCTGCTCTACAAGAAACCACTAGACCCACGGAGAGAGGAGCAGCTCAAGGTCTTGTCCAGCTCTGATAGCTTAATCATCATATGGACTGATAACATGTGCTAAAAGTGTGTTTTTGCCACAGGAAATTCGCCGCTTGTACCAGTATGTGAAGTTTGCCATGGAGGATGTGAATGACGTTTTGGACGTGGAGTGGGAGAAGCACTTGGAGAAGAAGAAGAAGCAAAGGTGAGCATATAAATATTGTTTTTTTGTTTTTTTTATTTATTCATTGCCTGTTGGTCTGTGCAGCTAAGCGTCGGTGTTTGCTCCCGCAGACACATGATCGTCCCCGAGAGAGAAGCTCTGTTTGCAGCGCTGGCCAATAACCTGGATATCATCAACCAGCAGAAGCAGCGTCTGGAAAAGCTGGAGAGTGACCTGCACAAGCTGAGGCTCTACAGAGGGACGCCAGTGTGGAGCTTTCCCAGCCAGACGCCCACCACACCCTCAGGACAGAGGTGAGAGTGCACGTCTGCCGCACAAAGCGTCATGATTCACCGATAGTGGATTTTGCTGATAATAACTCAAGATGGAAAATATGGCCAGTAACCAGTTAATAACATAATGATAATAACCCAGGGTCATAACCACTGTAGATATTAAAGTGGACAAGTCCCCCCCCCAATAATTACAAATGGCCAAATTGTCCCACCCAGTATTTGAAGTTATTATTAAGTTACATTTGTTGTTACAATGACAAATGCTTTTAAAGTTACATTTTTTGGCTGGTTTGCCTCAGCGGAGATTACTGTTCACAGATGCACAACGCCAATTCGAGCATGAAGTGTCTGTTTTGATATTGTAAAAGAGCTAGGTAAGATGGAAGTAGTGAAACATTTAAAGGGTTAGTTCTAGGTGTATATGATTTCCTTCTTTCAGACGAATACAGTAGGAGTTATATAAAAAATTGTTCTGGCTCTTTCAAGCTTTATAATGGCAGTGGGCATCTAGAAATGTTAAATGTTTTGACAGTAGGGATGCCACAATTCTCAATATAATATCGAACCGTTCGGTACGACATCCACGGTTCAATACGCGCTTGTGAATTGCGTTTTTTCGGTTTTGCATTTAAATAACTTCCTTGTTTTATTTCTCACAGAATTTGCTATATGTTTGCCCGTGATTTCACGTGCTGAAATGAGGAAACGCTTTCCCGCTTATATTTGAAAAAATAACACACGCAGAGCATCTTCAGTTCTAATGACATGCAATGATAAGCCTTACTTATAAAAAACATTATAACTTGTTTTTAATTCACAACATCAGTCGAGTGTTTGAAATAACTTCCTTATGTGATCTGATGTGGATTCTTATCACAGAAT
>JAHKKF010481962.1:0-15818 GCA_019740295.1 Labeo calbasu | reverse complement strand
AGAAAATAATGGTTGAATTTATAAAAATGACCCTGTTCAAAAGTTTACATACACTTGATTCTTAATACTGTGTTGTTACCTGAATGATCCACAGCTGTGTTTTTGATTTTTGTTTTGTTTAGTGACAGTTGTTCATGAGTCCCTTGTTTGTCGTGAACAGTTAAACTGCCCGCTGTTCTTCTTAAAAAATCCTTTAGGTCCCACAAATTCTTTGGTTTTTCAGCATTTTTGTGTATTTGAACCCTTTCCTACAATGACTATATGATTTTGAGATCCATCTTTGCACACTGAGGACAACTGAGGGACTCATATGCAACTATTACAGAAGGTTTAAATGCTTACTGATGCTCCAGAAAGAAAAAAACGCATTAAGAACAGATTGTGTTTTGAACAGATTGTGTGCATTTTTCTTATCTTATCTAAATATAATTTTTTTATCATTTAGTACTGCCCTTCAGAAGCTACAGAAGAGACTTACATGTTTCCCAGAAGACAAAATAAGTTTACCCTGATCTTCAAATTCAAAAAGTTTTCACCCCCCGGTTCTTAATGCATCGTTTTTCCTTCTGGAGTATCAGTGAGCATTTGAATCTTCTGTAATAGTTGCATATGAGTCCCTCAGTTGTCCTCAGTGTGAAAAGATGGATCTTAAAATCACAAAGTCATCATTGGAAAGGGTTCAAATACACAAAAATGCTAAAAAACATGATATATCTTTTTCAGGTCAGTGCTAAATAAAAAATAACATGCATTTTTTATGATCCCTCATATTTTGGTAAATAATTAACATTTTGCAGATTCTGCAAGGTGTATGTAAACTTTTGACCTCAACTTTATATTTATCAAATACCAAATACAAGAGAACATTAACTCTTAATATTTTTTTGACTGAGCATGTGACAAACAGCATGAACCCTATTGGTTGCCAGCTTTATTTGCAGAAAAGAGATTAGAACTACAGACCCAGTGTTTACGAAGCAAACGTTCAAAGACTAAGAAAGTGCGAATAAGTCAAACGCTGTTTACAAACAAAAAGGTACAACGATGTCGGACGATTCTGAAATTGTAGGAGAAAATAAGATTTTCGCCATACTCTACCTTTTTGAGCCAGAGTTCACAGACGATGAACTTAGACGTGACTCGCAGTAGTAATGGGAAGTTCGGATCATTTTACCGACTCTGACCTTTGAGTTTCGTTCAGCAAAATGAACAAATCTTTTTTCGAGTCATTTCGCTCATTTTTGCAAAATCAGCATAACGTGACAGCCCCATAAGATGAACGAACAACTTGAAAAACCCTAAGACTCGAAACAGGTGAACTAATTCCAGTACAGAACCTAATGAGATGACTCGTTCTTCCAGAGTCACATTAAGGATTTGTTCAAAATGAAAGAATCATTCAAGAACGACCCATCACTAATTCGAAGCATTGTGGACACGCATCCCAGAGCCTGTGCTACACAAGTTTTTGTGCTTAAAAAGTATACACATTTTTATTTTAAGAAAAAAATTACCAATCGTTTCACTAGATAAGATCCTTCTTCCTCGGCTGGGATCATTTAGAGCCCTTTGAAGCCGCATTTAAACTACATTTTGGAAGTTCAAAATTGGGTCACCAATGAAGAGATGGTGTTACTGTCTGTCAGGAAGATTGAAGTGAGAAGAAGAAATTCTACACTTTTTATTTCACATCTTGATTCTTCATTAGCTCATTATGGCCTATTATAAAGCAATTACACGTGAGTCTCATTGACTTACAATCATTAATCACACATATAGGCCTAAAAATAACACACAGTGAAACACTATTCCTGGGTTAGCCTTCTGTATGAGACTCCTCACATAAGTGAGAACCATCCTGGGACACACTGAGACAGATCTTCTTCCTGTTTTGTCATATAGATTACACATTTCTCTGCTGTCACAGGACATACAGCATTGAAGAAGAGACACTCTGGTGACAAGGTCTCCAAAGACATGGAGATATATCACATATATCACACTTCTGTCATCTCTATAATCAGATGACTAAAGCCGCACACAGGTTATGACTGGCAGTGATCTGAAGTCCATGTGGAAAGGGCTCAGGGCTGCAGACGCTTTGATGCTGCAGATTAGATAATGTCCTAGTTTTTAGAAAACAAGAGACTTCAGGGAGTCTCTGAGGGAGGCCGCTATGCTCTAAAACAAAAAGAAAAAGATTGAGTACAAGGAAAATATTGAGCATGCCAAGATCTGGCACTCGTACAATTGTTTAGACTCCGGTTTATCAAAATCAACATCACCCAAGACAAGGGTTTGGGGACAGCTTCATCAACAATACTACAAAATAAAATAAACTTTAAAGGAAGAGACTCAATAAATGCGCTCCAGGTAAATGTGCCAAAATGTCTGAAAAAGACTCTAAGGAAGCAAATATATAGGGCAAAGCAAAAATGCTCACTCAAGAGCACTAAAGGAAAAGGTAGGTGGGATTGTTTTCAGGCCAAAACTTCACTAAACTCAAGGGACGTTCTGACACAGTGGCCATTGTCCTCCTGCTTCACCATCACTAACAGAAACCGTTCCGCTGTGAGCAGCCTGAGACACAGATCAACCTTGCATTCTGTTAAGTGTTACAGCGTTGCTACATGTCAATACAAATGATTTAAAAAGCAACTCTTAAAGGGATAATTCACCCAAAAATTTAAATTCTATCAGTAATTACCCACCCTCATGTCATTCCAAACCTGTAAGACCTTTGTTCATCTTCCGAACACAAATCAAGAGATATTTAATGAAATCTAAAAGTTTTCTGACCCTGCATGTTCCAAGGCCAGAAAGGTAGTGGTTCAACCTTAATTTTCTGAAGGTACAAGAATACTTTTTGTGTACAAAGAAAACAAAAATAAAAACTTGATTCCATAGCCGTGGGAACTAGGGGTGCTGTAGCACATTCCCCCGCAGGGCCGGGTCAAAGATTTTCCTTGTGCCCCTCGATCATCCCCAAGGTACTTGCTACTTACATTTTTGTGATGGTTTTGTGATTAATTATATATTAAACTAACCAGAAATATAGTGCAGTTGAATTTTTTTTCCTCACCCTCACTGACAGAATTTCATGTGAAATGTTCATGCCACATTACTGTATTTTTTTTATTCCGACTTATAAAAACCATTCACATCCTCGTCCTTTTTATGAGCCATTTTCCAAAGCTTTCTCGCTTCTCAAGAAGACCACCGACAATCACAATAGCTCTTTAATTGCACTCTAGTCTCTAATCAAATGCGCTCAAACCACTGTAGCCTAACCACACACATCATAACATTTTAGGCAAGTAACATGTTATGCCATAAAATATTTTAATAAGACTGAATTTGTATTTAAATTTGTATTTTATTCAAACAGTGAACAAATTATAAAACCAGCAAAGAACATTTAAAAAATCGAAAAAATATTACTGAATTTAGTCTAATGTGAGTGTAAACACTTAAAAAAAAGCTCCAGTTATCCAGTTAAGTGAAGCTGTCAGCAGTGTATGATGAATGAATCTCTTATTTATCGCATGTACATCTGTAGTTTCTGATGAGAGTATTCGCACTGACCAAAACTATCGCTTAGCGAATTTTTCTGAATTATTTTTTGTAACACCAGTAGCTCTGAGTATGTGACAAACGGCATGAACCCTATTGATTGGCCAGCTTTATTTGCAGAAAAGAGATAGAAAAGAGATTAAAACTCCTTGCCATTAAAAAAAATGTCGCATTTACAAAACATTTGTGTCCTTATCCTTAATGTGTCTTTTCAATCTCAGAGACATTAACAGACATTCATTTAAATTAAAATGTTAAATTTACAGTAAATTTAACAGACCGTGAATTTAATGGTAAAAACTGTAAAAATGCTACAGTAAAAACCTGTTAAATAGTTAACAGTGAATAACCATAAATTGACATTCCCAGAATTACGGTATTTACCTGTAAATTTAAGTGAAAAACACAAAACGTTCCTACCATATTTTTTACTGTAAAATTCCAGAAACCACAGCTGCCGTTTTTATGAAATTAAAGAGCTGTTGTGCTTATGTGATTGTCGGTGGTCTTCTTAAAAAGTGAGAAAGCCTCACTTTAAAAAGGACAACGACATGAATAGATTTTACAAGTCGGAATCTAAAATTACGGTAACATGGCGTGAACATTTCATATAAAATTCTGTCAGTGAGGGAACTTTGTCATTTCTGATGAGAGTATTCGCCAAAGTGCACTGACCAAAACTTTGCCGTATCAGCGATGGTAATATTTAGTAAAATCCCCTTAAATAACAGAAATATTAAAGAAAAAAAATCTTGAAATAAAATCCCAAAACAACTTGTATGTTTATCTATAAGAGTTTGGGCTGTTTAATATTAGGATTTTGTCTAAAATCCCCCACCATGGCCCCGCCCAGCAACATCAAGCCCCGCTCCTAGATCAAGTATTTTCCTGCAGCTATGCTTTGTTTATTTTTATGCTTTATTCAACAATTTCTTCTTTTCCTGTCAGTCTTTGACGCGTGTTCACGAGAGTTCCATGACACATATAAACAAGGCACAGCGCACCCGGGTCCTATGTCAGAACTCCGGCTTGAAGCACCACACGAATACATCGTGGTATTCTCACGAACACGCAACAACTGACACAGTAGAGAAGAAATTGTTGAATAAAGTCGTCATTTTTGTTTTTGTTTTGAACGTGGTAGTTGCCTTGCTGTACGGAGGGTCAGAATGCTTTCGGATTTCGGATGTCTTATGGGTTTGAAACAACATGAGGGTGAGTAATTAATGACAGAATTTTCATTTGTGGGTGAACTAACCCATTACGACCATAAAAAACCATGTCACACCCTGATGAAGGCTCATTAGCCGCAACATGCCAGTGTGCGATCACTTGTTACATGCTTTCAAATGCCTAAGCCATGACTGAATACAGGCTTTTTTCATTTCTTTTTCTTAAATTCACAAGTGCCTTGGATTGACATGGTTTTAAGAATTGAATTTTATCCCTCAATTAACACTTTTTGCATTCTTTGTTTTTGTTTTTTTTGTTTTTTACTTACGTATTTTATTTAGCATGGCTTAATTCTCACATCTGAGAGCTGCCAGTTTTATAATCCTTTAATTGGTAATATCTGGCTGGTTAATGTCAACTTCCAAGTTTCATGAATTTAACAGTGTTATTTAATACATCAATTTAGTGTAATTAATTTAAAAAAAAGATTAATCATGCTCCTGCCGCAATAACTGAATGTCTTTTCACATTAAATTTATAAATAGAATCACAATCAGAATTAACTTTATTCGTCAGGTGTGCGCAAACACACTAGGAATTTGTTGTGGTTTTTTAAGGAAAAATAGAGACAGCAAAGACAAGAGAATTGTTCATTTCATAATATCTCTATTTCAAATATATGCTGTTCTTCTGAACTTTCTATTTATCACAGAATCACCAAAAATGTTAAGGTTTCCACAAAATGATCCACAAAATATTAGAATAATTTCAAAAAGGATCATGTGACTGGAGTAATTCAGCTTTACCATCACAGGAATAAATGACATTTTAAAATATATTAACAGTTATTTTAAACTGTAATAATATTTCACAATATGACTGTTAATAAAATAAATATAGCTTTCATGAGGACTATAGACATTGTAACCATATAATCGGTTAATTGTAATTAATAATTGATAAGCATAATAATTAGTTAATTAATTCGTGTTTTGTTTGTTTGTTTTTTGGTGGCGTTTTTGCATTTTTCGTGATAGGACAGTCGGGGAAAGAGAGGGGGACTGGATCAGGAAAGGACCGCGTTGTGGGATTCGAACTCGGGACACCCGAAGCGCAACTGCGCCGTATGTTGCCATAAGGCTATCTGGGCCGACCTGGTTTGTTATTTTAAATGACAAGCCTAATCATTAACAATTTATTAATTTTATTGAGTGATTTTATTCCAATATCTACGCCTCAGGAATGTGTTCTGGTCTGTAACTCCAGAAGAAAAGCATTCGATTTGAGTGACAGAGAAATCACAAAACCGCTGAGAATGACCAGTGGGATCCGTTACCAACAAAGAGTCGTTCGACAGAACAAGTGAGTGCGAAATCACAGAATGGTGTGAAATACGTGCGCTCTTAAATCATAACTTTCCATCCCGACAACCCTGACTTGATGACTGTCATAATTTTGCCTGTTCCTTATGTTTGTTTTGTTGCTGCCATATTGTTTTCTTTCCCTTTTTCTTCTGGCATGCAACTATCTGTCAAGCTGTTGTGCCAGAGGGGAACAAATCATCACTCTTCTGAAGAGACTGAGCCAACAAGTCCTGATCAATCACACAGATAGAGCTGCCTGAGTCGGGTTAGAGGAGGCATAGCTGACGTGCGGCACTGGTGTTTCGGGCTGAGAGATTGAGGCTGTCAGCACTTTCTTAATGCAAATCCCCCGGCCTTTGCTCTCTGACAGCCAGATCTAGAAGAGTCATGCTGGGAGGAACCGGGGAAATTCCGAACACAGGGGGCGAATCGTGATTGCCTGACAAAACAGGCAACACTGCCTCACTCTGTCAAGACAATGAGCGCCGAGCATTGCTTATCGAGAACACGCCCTACGAAGAGTCTCTGCAAAGAACATGTCCCGTTTTCTGTGTAACACTAATTCCTGTCAAATACTGTTTAGTGGGAAATACATCATCAAATTGTTGATGTAAATCTTAAGTAATGTTTTTTGTCAATGAAAATAAAGATGAAATTAAGCACATCAAGATGTTAAAGGAATAATTTTTAACTGACGAAATATGCTAGCACATTAATTAACTCAAACACATCCTATAAATGTAAGATAAATCAGATACACCATAAAAACTTTTGAGGGTCAGGTTTTCTTTTTAGAAGTTCTTTTGCCCTGCAATGAGACACTGAATTACAAGATATTTACAAAATATTTCAATTTCAAATAAATGCTGTCTGTAATGTTAACCCAGAAAAATGATGGAAAGTAAAATACTTAAAATACTCCGTCATTTTTGCTCATACAGATAAAAGTAATACATCTTTCGAATCTGTGAAGACTCTACGTTTATTTGTGTGCACTCAGAATAACAATGAAACATTGCGCTTTTGTAAAATAATGAAATCAAACAGAATGCATTTTCTGCGAACTTGAGTGCAAAGCTTCGAAACTCGGTGTATACTTGACTTACCGACATGAAAAATGTATCTACAGAGAGCGAAATGTCTACTTTCAAATGAACCAATTTAAATGGAAAACAAATATTCTCAGATTATGTAATGCACCACTGTGGAGATGATGAGTTCATTTCTTAAGCAAAAAACAAAGAAAATGCTAGTTTATTAACAAATTATTAAAACATTAATGCAGTCTCCTTGCTGTTTTATAATTAATATATCTGCCGGTGCGCTGTGGCAAACTTTATGCGTGCGCTTCAGCGTTTATTAGGCTATGTAAGCAATTAAAGGCTCATTATTATGATTTACATGCACGGTTTATTAATAAACATGCGACTAATAGTTGACTAATGGTTAAAATGAACGACCGGAATATTAAAATTAAAATGTAAAACAGTTGTTTTGCACTATAAAACTATTTCACAGTTTCACTTCTTACAGTATGTTTAATCAAATAAATGAGCATATTACCTTACTGAGCATATTATCTTTCAAAAACCATACTGACCCCAAATGTTTGAACTATAGTGTATACATACAACATAAAATCATAACTTGCATTAGTACAAAATGATACAAATGCACGTCGGTGCCGATAGCCTAGTGGGCAGCACGCTGACACACAACACCATTGCGCTCTGGGTATCCCGTGTTCAAATCCCGACTCGAGGACCTTACCCAAACCCACCCCCCTCTCTCTCCCACTTCACTTCCTGTCAACTCTCATCTGTCCTGTCACAATAAAGCAAAAAATACCAAAAAAAAAAAAAAAAAAAGATGCAAACGTGCAAGTGACTAGGTTACATACTAGTCAGACAGTCCCAATATGAAAGCCAACACACTAAAACATGTCCAACCAAGAGAAAAATGAAAAGCTGAAGCATAAAGAATTCAAAAGACTGTATTATAATGTGTACTCACTATAATGTCATTTCCAGAGCTAAGGTTTTCACAAGTAATCCAGAATACATGGTGTTTTTTGGTTAAAAACTGATATATATTAAACTGAATATATTCAGTGTTTGAATATTTGGTATAATTTTGCACTTTTTTGCAAAAAGACGTTTCTTTTACAAAACTTAGATGCCATCTGTGAGTAAAGCTGACTAAAATTTAAAGGACATTTTCTTCAAAAGACAGAAACTATGACTAACACAAATATACACAACACTTTAGTGCAGGAAGCAAATGTCACTGACAACTAGTTACTTATAATCATGCCTGTTATTAACATATCGGCTGTTTATTAGTACTTATAAAGCACCTATTCTGCATGATCATATTCTACAACCCACAATCCTACCCAATACCTAAACTTAACAACTACCTTACTAACTATTAATAAGCAGCAAATTAGGAGTTTTTATTGAGGCAAAAGCCGCAGTTAATGGTTTGTTAATAGCGAGAACTGGACCTTAGACAAAGTGTAATAAGTGTAATAAGTACTGTAATTTGTTCTTGCTACAGTAACGTCACTATGCCAAACTCTGCTGTTTCAGTGAGTGGTTTGATATGTCAGCTTTTGGCTTAGCCAATGGCATGAGTTTGGAGACTACCTGTTTGTTTAAACAGAGGCAGATGGGGTCCATTTGGCACTGTTTGGTGACCAGAAATCTACTCTTTACATAAAACACACGTTAAAACATCAAAATTTCAAAATTTGAGCACTGGTATTCACTTCATCGTGAGCCATGACATCGCGGCACTTTTGAAAGGCTCGCCTTTTGAAAAACACCCCTCATAAATTCTCAGTCTTCCCTTCATCTTCATAAGGCAAACATGCAACGTCATACCACATTCACTCACTCTTGACCTGTTATTCCAAAATCCCAGGAGAGAGATGATGGGTTACAAGGATAACAGTGCTTACCTGCAGAGGCCAAGCTGCTGAGGGTCAAAAACAGGATGGCGGAGGGGTGTATGTGTGTCGTTAGCCACATGGCTGGAAGAAAACGCTTTCCTGAAGCCAGACGTGGCAGAAAAAATAGCAGCAGGGTGTCTTCTTGAACGCTCCCCACTAGCTCTGTAGAATGAGAGAGAGAGAGAAAGATGTCAGTCAGTGACCAAGCGGCAGGGTATTAGGGTCTTAATGTCACATCGTGTGGGCTTAGATGGAAAGAGACAGCAGGGCTCTGGTTGAGGTAGCGGCACTTGTTAATCTCGACCCACTAATTAAGCCTCGTGTGAATGGTGGGAATGAAAAGAGAACACGAGATGGGTCATAACGACCTCAGCTGCTTTTCACTTTTGAAAATTAAGCTTTGTCTTTTTAAAATATTTAAAAGAAAAAATAAGTTTTAAAAAACTAAAAAATGTATTTAAAAATAGAACTATTTAATTTCACTGCTTTACTGTACTTTTGATTTAATAAATACAGATTTTTTTTTTTAAATCACAACTTACATTTACACAAAATAATACAAACAAACAAGTAAACTTGAGCTACGCTACATCCTGGTCACAATTTAAATACTGTATGCTTGTTTCATTATAACTGAAACATGTCTAATCCTCAGAAATTGAAAAAAATAAAGCATAAAAATTTCATAGTATCAAAAAATACTTTGAACAGACACTTTTCAATATACACTGCCCTCCAAAAGTTTGGGATCAGTAAGATTTTTAAAGAAGTTTCTTATACTCATTAAGGCAGTATCTATTTGATCAAAAATACAGAACAAAATGTACATTTGTGAAATATTATTGCAATTAAAAAATAACAGTTTTCTATTTTAATATACTTTAAAATATAATTTATTCCCATGAAGCAAAGCTGAATTTTCAGCATCATTACTCCAGTCGTCAGTGTCACATGATCGTTTAGAAATCATTCTAATATGCTGATTCATAATCAATGTTAGAAACAGTTGTGCTGCTTAATATTTTTTTAACGTGATATGTTTTTTAGGATTCTTTGGTAAATAAAAAGTTAAAAAGAACAGTGTTTATTCAAAACGATATACTATATACATATAAAATATACTATATACAAAATTTTTTGTTACTATATACACTACGTTTTAAAAGTCTTTTTTTAAAGAAATTACTACTTTTATTCAGCAAGAATGTGTTAAATAGATAAAAAGTAATAGTAAATGCTTATATTGTTAAAAAATATTTCTATTTTGAATAAATGCTGTTCTTTTTAACTTTTTATTCATCAAAGAATCATAAAAGTATCACAGGTTCCAAAAAATATTAAGCAGCACAACAGTTTCAACACTGATAATAAATCAGCATATCAGAATGATTTCTAAAGGATCGTGTAACACTAAAAACTGGAGTAATGGCTGATGAAAATCCAGCGCTGTGTCACAGAAATAAAATATATGTTAAAGTATATTAAAACAGGAAACCAACATTAGAAATCGCAATAATATTTCATAATATTACTGCTTTTTTCTGTATTTTTCTGTAACATCTACACAACACAACAAAAGAAAGCAATGAAGATAAGTCAGATTAGACACCTGGAGTTTGCCGTTAATAGCATTAACAGACAACAGCTACTGTAATTAACACGACCACAACTGAACTTGAGAGATGAAGCGGCCAATCAGAGTTCACCAGAGCGTGGGCTAAAGCCAACATATGCCACACTAGAGCTTAAATAGGCCTACAACATGCATTATCCACACAAAGTTTCACTTAGTCCACTACCTGACAAAATGGCCCAATAATAAACATACCATCTGCATCATGACAGATATTGAGTCACTAAATAAAAACCTTTCAAACAAATCTACACTGGCATTCAAACATTTACGTCTGCTCAGAGCCTCTGAAATGTCACATCAGACTCGATTCACTTAGTTTAATTCCATTCTGACAAAATTAACTTTTTGAAAAGTAAAAATGAAAGGTTTTCCGTGACTACTGTCCCAAATCTGTAATACATGTTTAGTGTTTTTAAAATAAATAATGGTGATTGTAGGTCAGAAAAACAGCAAAGCTGATTTTAATAGCAATCTTAAATATAATTTCCTATTATTTCAGACAGAATCCATAAAAAGGTGCATATTTCTACGAATTTATACTTCAGAGCGCCACAAGACTCCAGTTTGTGACTGTCACACAGCTAGCCAGTTTCTGCCTCTCTGATGTTTTTTTCATTAGCTCGTAAAGATTACCTATTACGAAAGTAGCAGATTTTAAGAGGCATACACCACCATACCACACAGTGTGCGTAGATACGTACACACATGCACAGTCTAAAGGCCAATAACACTCCTATTAACCTGACCAAACAGCATCACAGGTTCGTCACGCTAGTTTACTGAAGCAAATCCAAGCATTTCGCTAATGGCTTTAGCAGTTACATTCAGCACAACCAGCCACCCGTGCAGCAACGGGTGAGGAACAGTCCCTTAACCGACTACAAGCAACCCCAGTGCATTGTGGGGAACCAATATGTGTCAAACTTACAAAAAGATGCACAGGTGCATTAAACCTCAAATGTCAATCAAAACATTTATCAATGGTTAAAAACAACCACATGCTACAGTAGGGGGGTGTCCCCAAGAGAGGAGTAACGAAAGCCGCAACTTCATCAGTGTATCTGAAACTAACTCTAGCTTTCACTCTGCTTCCTTCCTTCTCCTATCTTTCTGACTTTTCTCATTTTCTCTCAGTAAGGTGAGGAGAGCACACTCTCTTTCTCCCTCTCTCTGCAAACAGCTGCAGGAACAAAGAGCCATTCACACACGGGCAGCTGCTGAGGCTGGGAAGTCATTTTGGAGAATCTCAACAAATATTGCACTTCCAGCACAGGGGCCCCAAGCTTGTGCCCTCTGCTTTTGATTTGGTGTCGCTTTCTCTTGCCATTCTCACACCAAGGGCAGAGGCATTTTGGAGAGATTTAGGAGGCTGCTATCAAAGGCAAAGCAAAAAAAAATAAAAAAATAAAAACAAAACAAATAAAAGCTCTTCTATCTGCTACCTGATTAGGGCAAAACAAAACAAACAAAAATAAATAAATCATAAAAAAAAAAAAAAAAAAAACATTTTTCTATTGGCCTGGATTGGGCAAAATAATAAAAATAAAAAATAAACACACTTAAAAAGAAAAAAAAACAACAACAAATGTTTTCTGCTGGCCTAGTTGGAGCAAAAACAAACAAATAAATAAACAAAAATAAATAAACCAGTCGGCGCCAATAGCCTTGTGGGTTGCACGCCGACATGTAGCGCCGTCGCGCTGCGGGTGTCCCGAGTTCGAAACCCTGGCTCATGGACCTTTCCCAATCCCTCCCACTTCGCTTCCTGTCTACACTGTTCTATCAAAATGAAGGCATAAAAATGCCTAAAATTAATTTTTTAAATAATTCAATACAATTAATTATTTGACCACAGCGAATATCATCCTCTTGAAAAGCCATGTGTATAACGTCTGAACTTTCTAAGCATGTCAACTAAAAATGGATCGGTGGAACAATAATACTGGACCCTAAACTAAAACCTTGGGCACGTGGGCAACTCAATATAGTGTTTGTTTCAGTCTAGAGAGTGATCACCTCATATGACTCCTGCTGAAAGATTGTGTCTCTCCCTTTATTTCTCAGCAGAAAGATATAGTACAATAACATTCAGAACAAATCTGGAAAAGTCATTAGCAAATTCAAGGCAGCAGACCCCAGACTGAACATAATAAGTAGCTACTCCACACTATTACTGTGTAGGTGGAGTGGCGAAGACCATATGGTTTATTACGCAGCCTCGCTCTGAACTCAAAAAGGCACTTCACTCCAGAGGAAGAAGCGTGCCTTCGAACTATAAAACGATCCATATTCAGTTTAAAATGACAAACTGACTTAATGAAAGATACAGATCATTCACAAGCAGGTCAGAAGTTGTGTTTATCACATTAGGTTTATTGTGTAAAATTATATTCTGGAAAAAATCAAGGATTTGCAGAATACACCATTCCAGTGTCAAGATGAGCGCAACTTGGCAAACTGTTCCCAAGCCAATTCATCTGATGTCAAAAGCTGTCCTTTATAGAGCTCATGAAATGGTTTGATGAATGCAATGTTCTTTCCTGCATTGACATATTTCCTACTGAAACAATAAGATGGGATAAGACAGGGCTTCTCCTTTTTTTAAAAGCTGTCAACAGATTTGCCAATATTTTACCCAAAAATAAAAATTCTGTTATACTCATCCTTGTATAATTCCAATTTTTTTTTTTACTATAGTTTGGTATTAGACAGGAATTGCTTATTCACTCTTAAAAATGTTCGCAGCAATTCCATAAAAGAAACATTTTGAGTTCCAGTGCAGAACAGTGCAGTGAACATTTTAATAATGTAAACAAACATACACACACACACATTTTCCACTATTAATGACTATGGATTTTCACACTGAGCTTAACGCTGGGTTATCGTCGCCAGTGTTGCCAAGTCTGCGTTTTTTGCTGTTGAAGTGACCCCAATAATGTCATATTTAGCGCCTGAAATACAAATTTACCAGGGGAACCCTAACAAAAAAAAAAATTGTACTTTATCCCCTCAGAACGCGATTTTTAATGGAGGACGGCCCAGTTCTGGGCTAGTTTTGAGTAGCAGTTGGGCAGGTTTTGTTGTGAAAACCTGGTAACCCTGATCGTTGCTCTAAACCCCATTTTTATCCCTGGGTAAAAGCGCGGTTCACACTTGTAATTTATAAACCGGGTTAGAACTAGGGGTCGACCGATGTGTATTTTTCAAGGGCCGATGTCAATACTGATTAAGTAGACCGATAACCAATATTTTGATCTGATATATGCTACCTAGGCTCACTGGAAATATGTGCCTCAATGTACATTTCTGCAAAACTAAAAAAAATTACCTGTATGAATCACTGCAGTTTCCTGTTTAAATAAACACAAGAAGCAATAAAACTCTGACAACTTTTATTCCTTTTCACACAAAATATGATTTACAGGTACAGAGTTTTGATTAATAAAGCCTAATTTTCATACAGTTACCTGCAGATTATTATGTTATGACTTCAAAACTGTTTTTACATCCTGCACAATTTGAAAACTGATACTTTTGAATGTTGTCTTTACATATATAAATTCAGTAGGTTTGCTCGGTAGCTCACGTAATACGGCGCTGCACTTGAGCTCCGGTACAAACCCCAGTGAAACTGCGGTTCAACAAACCAGCTCAAACCCAAAAAACACAAATGTGTTTTTATATCGCTTTTGCATTTGTTAACACTATCAGGCAGGTTTACAATTGGGTTTGTGTGTAGGGGATATTTCCAACTCGATAGAGCATTAACCTTTAGCGACACTCCCCGGATATTTAAATTCTGGACGGCTGCAATACATACCTCTAGCAGCGTAATAAAAACATAGCAATACATGCCTGTACCAATGTAATAAAAATGTGCCACTGCCACGTATTGTGTATACGTGTGTTTTAGCGCCACACTCTATACATTTCACTTTGAAACTGCCACTTTGAAACTGCCATAATTACGATTATATATTTTCTTTACATGTTTTTACATTATTTTATCAGCAAATCGGTTTTGAAAATACCGATACCGTCAACCATGCTTAATATCGGCGCAGAAAATCGGCCAGGGATGCGTTAGAATGGAAGATGTAGATTGTACTGTATGTTAGCTTGCTTATTGTGCCTAAGAGCATAATTTATTGAGCCCATATGTCTTACTAACAAGGAACTATTTTTCTAACCACAGGTTGAATGTTGTAGTTCCAACCACGTAAGTTTGTGGCACAGTTTGTGAATGTTCGTTTGAACTATTCCGGGAAACACAGAATCGTTGAACTATGTTGGCAACGACGGACCTTGCGACCATAGTTGGCTAACAATGCTTTTGGGAAACGCACCCCTGGCCGATAATCTTGATAGAAACTTGATAGCACAGTTAGCAACTATTGAGAAATTGTGCAATGCTAGAGCCTTCATGTAAACAGGTTGCTTGCAGCATTCATCCAAATAATGACACTGACATGCATATATTTATATAAGAATGTTAACCAAGGGTTTAGGAATGTACAGTGTGAAACATCAGCCTATGAACATTATTTAGTATAAGCAGCATGTAACATGAAACAAGATAAACAAGATAATCCAGGATTCCATTTACCCAGGCTTTATAATGACCCTGGTTAACTAGTAAGTGTGAGAAGTGGGGGTGTGCGATATTGACAAAAAATGATATCTCAGTAACGATAACCAAACGATATTTTGCTTAGTGTGTTTTTGTGCTGGTACCTTGGCTGATTTAGTCCTGTCATGGATCAATAAATATAATACTAAAACTGCCAGTAGGTGGTAGCCAGTCCCTGAGTGATTGATTGACTCATTCATTTAAATGATTCATTCAAAATGGCTTCTTTTAGAAACAAATTATGAATTATTGAATCATGGACTCAAATGTTTTGTTCAAAAACAGATTCATTTAGGAATGAAACTCCGCAGTGTTGCTCTGAGAAGCAAAAATGTTCTGCTCCGATTTTGTTTAGAACTATTTTCATTGATGAAACAACAGACAATACTGTGTCTAAAATGTAACTCACTCAATATTAATGTCTTGTTTGTTAAACTGTTGTATTGAGTAAATATCACATTTACGATTATGCTCATGTGCTAATAT
>JAHKKF010481954.1:0-35264 GCA_019740295.1 Labeo calbasu | reverse complement strand
GGTTACGTACGTAACCCTCGTTCCCTGAAGGAGGGAACGGAGACGTTACATCCCCTGCCACAACCCTAGGTCGCGCTGACGCCGGGCTGCGGCTCGGCCCCTCAGCAAAACCTGATGAGTGGATGCGCGCCGCCATCTTATATACCCGTATGTACGGGGGAGTGGCGTTGCACGCAAGCTCCACTCGCCAATTTCATTGGCCTTTTCTGTAAAGCTCAGAGGCGATTGGTCACTCAGGCGAGTTCCCATATGTAACGTCTCCGTTCCCTCCTTCAGGGAACGAGGGTTACGTACGTAACCTAGACGATTTTCAAGTTGATAGTGTGTATAATAAAGTGACAGTAAAATATGTCTTTTTGTTATAGGAGTGGCATATTTTAAGCTTTAATATTTGGAATAGAGTCATTTAGCTAGTTTTTATTTTTACATAGATCTGGCAACCCTGCCTGAATGTCAATTTGCAGAAGAGTGCAACATAGGTTTTTGATTACTAATTAATATACTTTTTTTTGTATTTTTAATTTCCATAAATGACAAAGAGTGACTGGCAAATCTGCTCTATTTGTGTTTCATGCATGATAGAATGTCATTAAGAAATGAAATGAGTGTGAGCAAATGACAGAATCGTCAGTTTGAACTGTTGCTTTCAATTCTTGTTATGCAGGTTCAAGAATTTTCTCAGATTTCTGAAACCAACGAGTCCAAACATAAATAACTCAAGTTCACAGAGCTCAAATAATGTGTGTCTACTATGATTTCAGTAACTAGACCACCATCACTGTGCACTACAGCACACTTTACCACCGGCCAACCCTGAAGCAACGGCTCGGCCGTATTTAAAATATTTTTGCAGCTCCTTGAACGAAATGGCCCTGAACCTCAGATTTTCAACACAATAGAAGTGTGTGTTTGTGTTTCCGAGGCCGTTTTTCATCTGTCAGTTTTCTGGAAACGCGATTCCTGCCCTACTGGCAGCCAAACAGGCCCAGGCTGCTGGTTTTGCAGCGGTTGCTTTTTGCCAAGTCCTGGGAAGCCCGTGGAAGGATGTGTGGGTGGATGGAGAGAGAAGAAAGAAAGAAAGAAAGAAAAAGTAATAGAGAAAAAGAGAAAGAGAAAAAAGGAGAGCGGGGCTGCCAAGGAAAGCTTCCAAACTCACTGGTCAACATCAGTCATTATTTTCAAGACTTTGATGTAATTCCTCCCCGTTTTCAGGCTTTAGGACAGGCGCCCATATCCACATGAATCAGGCTTGGCCTCGTAAAATAATCCTCAAATCATTTGTCATCCCAATCCCAATGATTGTTTTCAAAGACAGAATGATAAGCACCACCAGCAATAGCAAAGAGCTACTGGCTGCCATCTACAAGTTAAACTAACATCAGTTATAAAAGTACATCTTTGATCCTGTTTCATAGCTTCAAAATTTTTTAGATTTTGTGTTTGCTACGGTTCAGCTAGGGCGTTCTGAGTGATTCCAGGGGTGATCAACTAACTGATCTTGCACACTTTCAAAGTGAAATGTCCAGTAAGTGGAGCTGAAAGCATGTTCGGTTTAATCCAAAACAGATGAACGTGATACCGGCGATGTTTTATTACAAAGGTTGTTATACATATCACGGCAGTTTGGAAATAAAATGTCTGGTGAGCGTTTGAAAGTAACGCACAACCTACAGTAAACTAAACCCTACCCTAAACCTAACCAATAGTGATAACAAAAGCAAACATGAGATAAACACACATTTCCTGAAGGAACCACGCAATTTTAGTTTACTTCTGCAAGTTCCTTTTATAGGGACTTGTGTTTCACTCGAAATGTACTTGAGCATTTTGCATGAGAAGTGCAATACCAGGTGCGCTGAGCAAGTTTACTTCAGAAACGCCATACATGTGGAGCAGTTTATGTGGTAAACTACACTTCAAAAAGTACTACACTTCGTTTACAAGTCATACACTGTGGTAAAACCGTTTTGAGGTTATAACGTAGCATTGTGCAAGGAAGCATGTAAAAATAGTTGTTATGAATCGATTATCTGTTCTTGTAATCATAATTTGTGTGACAAGGAATAAAAGTCGGTGTTTTACTGTTACTAAGTGTTCATTTCAGCTGGAAACTGCAGTGAATTGTTTTTGGAGTATGGCTCAGATTCCTCCTTTATGGATACCTGTTTTCGCTTCTGAATAAAGAAATAAATCTCACAATTCTGACTTTTTTAGAGAATAGCATGGTACAAACTTGCAATTCTGACCTTTTTTTCTCAGTTGCGAGTTATGAAGTCAGAACTGTGAGATAAAAACTCGCAATTCTGACTTTTTTCCTCAGAACTGTGAAATAAATTTGCAATTGCGAGTTATAAAGTCAGACTGTGAGATAAAAACGTGCAGCTCTGAGGTTTTTTTTCGCAATTTCGAGCTTGTATCTCACATTTCTGACTTTTTTCACGCAGTTCTGACTTTTTTCTCAGAATTGTGAGAAACTTGCAATTGTGAGTCATAAAGTTCAGTTGTGAGGGGAAACAAGACTAATTCGCAGAATTGCGAGTTTATATCTCACAATTCGGACTTAATAAATCACAATTGCATTGTGAAAAAAAGTCACAATTGTGAATCGTTATATCTCACAATTCTGACTTTATATATATATACACTCATAATTCTGAGAAAAAAAGTCAATATTTTGAGTTTATATCTTGCAATTCTGACTTAATTTCTCAGAATTGCCACACAATTTTGACTTTATAACTCATAATTGCGAGTTTATATCACACAATTGTCTTTTTGTCTCAGAATTACAAGTTTATATCTCGCAATTGCGAGAAAAAAGTGATTTTATATCGCGAGTTTACATCTTTTGCATTTTAACTCATAATTCTGAAAAAAAAGTCAGTATTTTGAGTTTATATCTTGCAAATTTCTCAGAATTGCCACACAATTTTGACTTTATAACTCACAGTTGCGAATGTATATATCACACAATTCTGAGAAAGAATTGTGAGATATAAACTCGCAACTGCGAGAGAAAAGTCAGAATTGTGAGTTTCTATCCTGCAATTCTGAGAAAAGAAGTAATAGTAGAAAAAATAGTGACTTTCCTTATTTCTTATATTATATCTTATATATTCCGTATATCTGAATTTCCTTCATTCTGACTTTTTCTTAGAATTCCGTGATACAAACTCGCAAATTCCAAAAAAATGTTCTTATTGTAAATTATAAGGTATAAGAATTATGAGATATAAACTTACAGTTCTGACTTTTTTCCTCATAATTGTGTAATATAAACAATTGCAAGAAATAAACTTTTTCTCGCAAATGCAAGTTTGTATATCGCAATTCTGACCTTCTTTTCCTCGCAATTGCGAGTTTGTATCTCAGTTATTATTTTTTCACACAATTCTGACTTCTGACTCAGAATTGTGAGATATAAACTCGCAATTGTGAGTTATAAAGTCAAATTTGGTGTGGGGGGATTTTTTTCTATAGAAAAAGTCTGAACTGCGAATTTGTATCATGCAGTTCTGATAAAAAAAAAGAATTGTGAGATAAAAGTCACAATTATTTTATTATTTTTGTATCCAGTGACAGAAATGGGCTTCCATACTCCTTCAACAGAAGTTCATGAGAACTTTTCTTCTTTTTATCATCTACCTACCACATAAATATTGTAACTATGATCGCTTAGAAAAGCAATAGTCCAACTCTGCTCATGAAGCTGCATGATTTATGCCCATGGCACTAATGATGCAAGATAAGTTGCTTAGAATCACTAGGAACACATTTTTGAAAACTGTCATGCATATCAAAGAGTTTCCTTAGAGTTATTAATAGAATTATTTCTATTTACTTATATTCACAGTTATTCTCCTGATTCAGAGATTATTCACATGTCCGGTGTTAACTTGGAAATCACTTACTTTGGGATTCACACTTGACATCTGCCATTTTTGCCGGTAAATAAAATCTCCAACAGTAAATTATTTTTTTTCTAGTTTTTAAAATGGCAGTGTAAGGAATTAGAGTGACCTGTTGAATTTCATCATTTGAAATAGAAATTTCAGTACAGCATAGCTAAAATGTACATACAATTTGTGAAAATGTGTTTTGTTAGTGAACATTTGTGCAAAAAGAAAAAAAAGTTTCAAAATCATGTGAAAAAACATTTGATACACAGTTGCTAGGGTGTTCTGGATGGTTGCCAAACCCTCTAATATTTATATACTGTATTTTGGAATTGTTTTTATAATACACAAAGTACACAATATAAATGTGTGTGTGTGTGTGTATAGAGATAGAGATGTAAAAACAATTTGTTCCATTGCTTCTTCCATTCCAATTCTTTTTTTTTTTGCTACAATAATCCTGCAACTTTGTTTTTAAGATATGTGCATTTAAAATCCACTTGACTGAAACATGTGAGGGGATATGCTGCTGCTTCATGTGATAGTTTTATTTGAGTCAAAGGTGTTTTTTTGACTGAATAAAACATCACATCGTACTGTCAAGTTGAGCACTGTTTAAGGGTCAAATCGGGTAAAACTGGCTCCTCGAGGACACTCACTTGTACCTGGAAGAAGGAATGTGGGAAGCATAAGAAAATAAGAATCAGTGGCCAATTTCTCTAGAAGTAAATCATGAAGAGTGGGCATATGCCAAAACATCTCACTCCCAAGTATTCCCATTTATGTCGAAATGATTGCTGAGCAGTGACTTCTGATACTGATCTGTGTGGCTTGATCTGGCACTGAGGTAGAAAAAGAAAGTTTGTTTTGAAGTTTATAGTTAGTCTTAAATTGTCCACAGCAGCTTTACACTGTTCCAAACGGCAGATTTACGAGGGCAGGATATAACGCACAGTGTCTTCATTGTGTTTTGAACATGTACTGAGGCATTCTGGCTAGCTGAGGTTAGATGGGATTTTCTTCATGTTCAGCCCAGAACAACAAATGAAACTCATAACTGTCACACACTTGAGTTAAAACATGCAAATGCAACTTTTCTTAAGGCTATTGCCTAGGTTTCATGATTGGTACAAGCCCCTAACATTAAGTAGTTACTAAAGCTTAGCATGTTACTCGTCTCGCGCTATCTACAGTACACCATTATCAAAATATCATCTCAGCCCCTAAGTGGTGCATATTACTGTCTTAATCAACTCACTCTCAAGCCATCCTAGGTTTATGTGACTTTCTTCTTTCAGATGAATACAATTGAAGTTGTATTAAAAAATGTCCTGGCTCTTCCAAGCTTCCAGGCAGTGAATAGCTGCTGAAATTTTGAAGCAAAATAAAGTGCATCCATCCATCATAAAACGCATCAATTCACTTCAGAAGGCCTTTATTAACCCCCCAGAGCCATGTAGAGTGTTTTTATATGGATAGATGCACTTTATTGGAGTTCAAAATCTTCAAAAACACCCATTTACTGCCATTATAAAACCTTCTAAAAGAGATTTTTTAATATAACTTTGACTGTATTCGTCTGAAAGGAGAAAGTTATATACCTGAGACCTAAGATGCCTGAGGGTGAGTAATCATTGTATAATTTTCATTTTTGGGTTAACTATCCCTTTAAGGTACACAAGTTTTAAGCTAAAGGTATTATTATTGCACACTTTTTTGGCATTTTTTTTTTGTCTTTTTTAGATAGGACAGTGTAGTGAGTGACAGGAAGCGATGTGGCGGAGAGAGAGGGGACGGGATCGGGAAAGGTCCACGAGCCGGGATTCGTATCGGAGCAATATATCGGCACGCTGCCCACAGGGCTACCGGCGCTGATATTATTGCACACTTTTATGCAATTGAATAATATCCAAGGTACACATTTCTAGTAATTGTGCAGTTAATTCTCATATTGTATTTTCAGAAAGTTTTGAAATATTTGTCCTCTCCTCAAATTTGTTACAACAAAAAAAAGGGTTACATGGACCTATTAAGGTTTTGTTTACAACTACCTTGTAGATATATATATTCATACTGATTTCAAAGTTAAGGTTTCATTAGTTTGTATATACATTGAACCAAACACTATCATAACATCTTAGCTGATTATTCAATATACTTTTTTGACAAAACATCCCATGTTTAGGTAGTGACTGCACATTTTCGGTAATGACAGTAATGTTAAAATTGTGTAATGCATCACATTACACAATTTTAACCCACATTACTAAAATATAAAAAATGTACAGAAATTTTGTTTATTTCTCCTAAATAAAGGACTGTGTGTTTCCTTTTGTCACGACTGAAACGATGACATTTTCCGGTCGTGACTGTTTCAGTAGTGACAATTTTAGATGCTTTTGAAGCTAGCTCAAACATGCTAATCATCGCATGGTTACTAGCACAGTTCTGAACAGTTGCACGCATATAAAAACTAAATGTTATGGAATAACACCAAAAAACAAACAATGATGTCAATGATGATGGTTGTGACTGTTTCGGTAGTGACAATTTTAGATACTTTTGAAGCTAGCTCAAACATGCTAATCAGCACATGGTTAGCTAGCACAGTTCTGAATAGTGGTGCACATATAAAAACTACATTTTATGGAATAACACTCAAAAAAGTCTGCTTAAGTGTGCAGAAAAAGGTGTTTGGTAGTGATTTTTTTTTTTTTTTTTTTTAGAATTTATGATATAACTTGATAAAAACAATTACGTCCCTGGCACAAAGTAAATTTTTAGGTTGTCTAACAAAACAGTATACAGTAAAGTTTGAGTTGTATAACATGATTTGTTTGCTATCTTGCATTCACCCTGTTGTTATCTTGTCAAAGCTGTCATGAAATTACAGGCTGGTGAAAATGCAAAAACTCCACATCTCTGCACAATTTCTCCTCCGCTGGAAGGCATGAATTGAGAGAAATACTACGATGAGACAAGTTTTTGCCAATGCGATGCTTTTGAGAACCATCATGCACTGAAAATGAATAGTAGTGGGAACTCGGTTAGTACTACACGATTGATTCAGCTTACGTGGGCGATGCGTGTTGCCACTTTCCCACATGCAGATATCAGCTGTGTCATTTCTAACCTGTTTTTAATCAGCATAGACCATGAGCTGCTGCCAAGAGGCGGGACGCACGCTGTGGTTTGTGTGAATTCCCGTGAATAGCTAGAGAGTCGCTTGGCAAGCTGATTAACAAAAGAGCTTTGCTTGTTCTGACCTGTCTACAGGGTTCTTGGTAAAGATTAGGTAAGTTAAATTCATCATGTGTTACCTTTTGTGGTTTAAATGGCAAAGTGCATTAAAAGTCAGTTCTGCTTTCTGAGGAAACTTGCCTCTTCAAGGTGCACAGCAGGATGTTAGCGATGTTCGGCCATTCTTTAGAGGCAAGTGTGCTTTTCAGCATGACAGGAAAAGTTAATCCTTTCACTCTTAATAACTGTCTCATGGTGAATGATTCATTGGTGCACATTATTCCAAAGAAAAACATGTTTTCCTTTCAAATCTTTTATCAAAATGTAACAACTTGCTCCACCTTGACATGTCTTTCCAATTTTGCTGACATCATCTGGGCCGTGCAAATGGTTGGACTGTGTTAACCAACAGCCAAATAATAAAACCAAGTCCTGACCTAGATCGCTTGGAAATACGTTGTGTTATGAAAGTAACTGGTTGCGTACGGTGTTTTACATTGACTTTGTGTGAAAGATAAAATCAAGAGTTTCTGTTTACTTGCAAGATGAATGTTCCTGGTCTTACTGTGCAACTTATTTATATTTTAATATACATATTTAAATCATATTTTCATAATAAGGAAGCTTACATTATAGTTGCAAGAGCAAATGTACTTTTTTTATAGTGGCATTTGTCTATTTTCTCTTTCTAGAAGTACTACATACATATACTTATTTTTTTAGCCTGGAAAATGTGTCATATTTTTTTATAATATGTTTTCTATTAGATTTCAGCCTTTCCTCAAGAATAATTTACTTAAAAATGAAAATTTGCTTAAAATTTACACACCCTCAGGCCATCTGATATGTAGATTTATTTATCTTTAATCAGCTCAGATTTGGAGAAATTTAGCATTACATCACTCATCAACTGATGCTCTGCAGTGAATGGGTGCCGTCAGAATATGTCCAAACGGCTGATAAAAACATCATAATAGTCCACAAGTAATCTACAACATTCCAGTTCATAAATTAACATTTTGTGAAATGAAAAACTGTGTATTTAAAAATCCATATTAATTAGGGCTGTCGAACGATTAATCGCGATTAATCGCATTCAAAATAAAAGTGTGTGTGTACTGTGTGTATTTATTATGTATATATAAATACAAACACATTCAGGTACATATTTAAGAAATATTTACAAGTGTATGTATTTATTAGAATTTGTATATAATTTACATACAAATATTTTTACATAAATAACATATTTCTCTTAAATATATACATTAATTTGAGAGCATTTATACATACATAATAATTACACACAGTACACACACATATATTAGGCAAACTCAAACTTTTATTTAGTATGCGATTAATCGTGATTAATCATTCGACAGCCCTAATATTAATGATTCCTTCATTGAAGAAGTCCATCAAAATCCATCAACATATTTCTTTGTTTCCTGATTGCCTCCTGTTTCAAATGAGACATCTTGTCCACTGGATCAAGTGTTTTTATGGATTATTGACTCATATTTTATCTGGAAGCAACAGTTTGAAGACAAAAAACAACATCTTAAAGACGGGTTTATTACAAACATTCAGCTTTTCATTTCTCAAGACGTTAAATGATGGACTGGAGTGATGTGGATTACTTGTGGATTATTGTGATGTTTAATCATTTCCATTCTGACGGCACCCATTCACTGTAGATCCATTAGTGAGCAAGTCACACAAAATGACTTCAGATGTGTTTCAAAGAAGAAATAAACTCATCTACATCTTGGATGGCCTGAGAGTGAGTACATTTTCAGCAAATTTTTCTTTTGGGGTTAACTTTAAAACTGAAATGTTACCTTTTTTTTTGTAAAATAATTTGTATAAATAATTCTGGTTGCAACAAAGTTGCATGATTTGAGGTATGATTCATGTTTGTGGCAAATTACTTGCCAGAGTTCAGTACTTACGGTTAGAAGTTGGTTCGAACACTAACCTTGTGTGAGCAATAGTAACGCTTGCTTTAACCAAAAGTAAATGTAAAGGTCATTTGGTTTTTTTTCAAGCCCTTTCTACTTTGTTCCCAGGCAGCACTTGAGAACAACTGTGCTGACTCATAAAGAAAGTTGAAAAGTAAACTTCAATTAATCACACAGAAGCCAGACAAATTTACTTTCTCACACTGCACAAGTGCCCAAAGGCCTTAAGACAATTTAACGGGGCCATTATCAAATCAGCAAAGATCATTTCAAGAGTTTGTCACCTTTCTCCTTTCCTGGCATCAGAGTGATTAGTCTAATAATATGTGATTCACCAATCTGCACAGATTCAATGATGCAATCGAAAACAGAGCTCACGTGCACGACGAACAGTCGGTGATTCAGAGCGACGACCTGCAGAGAACTGCTGAGTGGATCTTCTCGCACGATAGCAGTTGTGGGAACGTTATGGAAGCACAGGTGAGCGGGGGTCGGCAGCAGTTGTTTTTGCCGTATGGAAACTATGCTGAGCTAAGGAGAGAAACAACCTGACTCCGGTATCGGATACTGACCTCTGAACATCCACCCTGCCCTGGGGGTCGTGACCTTTGGCACACGCTGACAGCAGCTGACACTTGTTCATGTCTGAGTGTTCCACAATGACAAGGCAATGATTGTTACACAAAAATATAAAGCTAACTAATATTTGAAAATGCATGTTGGGCACTTCAAGTTGTTTTTAAATATTCAATGACATCAATACTTTAATATGCAAATTTCTAGAATACTCGATTCTGATTGGTCAACTGCTGGATTCTGCAGACAAATATGTTTGTTACAATGTTAAACTGACTAATTGACCTGGCAATGATTTCCTACATATTTATGCTAGTTTTATGTCTCATATTGTGCAGTTGTTCATTATATGGTCAATTTTTTGAAATTGAGATTTATACATCATCTCAAAGCTGAATAAATAAGCTTTCCATTTATGTATGGTTTGTTTGGACAATATATATTAGGACAATAAAAATAACTGTTTGTGACCCTGGACCACAAAACCAGTCTTAAGTAGCACGGGTATATTTGTAGCAATAGCCAAAAATACATTGTATGGGTCAAAATGATCGATTTTTCTTTTATGCTACATATCATTAGGATATTAAGTAAAGGTCATGTTTCAGACATTTTGTAAATTTCCTTTCGTAAATATATCTAAACTTAATTTTTGTTTGGTAATATGCATTGCTAACAACTTTATTTGGACAACTTTAAAGGAGATTTTATCAATATTTAGATTTTTTTGCACCATCAGATGCCAGATTTTAAAATAGTTGTATCTCGGCCAAATATTGTCCTATTTTAACAAACCATACATCAATGGAAAGCATTTTAAAAAACTGACTGGTTTTGCGGTCCAGGGTCACATTTGAAAACCTGGAATCTAAAGGTTCAAAAAAAAAAAAAAATAATAATCAAAATATTGAGAAAATCGCCTTTAAAGTTGTCCAAATGAAGTTCTTAGCAATGCATATTACTAATCAAAAATTATTTTTGATATATTTACGGTAGGAAATTTACAAAATATCATCATAGAACATAATCTTTATTTAATATCCTAATGATTTTTGGCATAAAAGAAAAATCGATCATTTTGACCCATACAATGTATTTTTACTACAAATATACCTGTGCTACGGGTCACATATTATGTTTTATTATTTTACTGAACATCGCATGAACAGCCAGATGTTGTGACAAAATTATCTTCAGGATCATACGGGACCCCTCCATGTGGGACCTGATAACCCTGTCTGGGTTTATTTTGCAATAAAATGTGGTTCGTTGCCGTATCTTTGTTGTTCATCGACATTTAAAAATATCTGAGTGCGTGTTCAGTAAACCTTACCCACAAAAAAAGCAGATAACTGCTTTCATGACATTAAAATCTTATATTCCCTCACAGCCCTGATGTTTTAATTGTGCTCCACCAACGATGGAAGGTTTGAAGGTTTTAGCAGATTGTGATTTTATTTCCATGATCCCAGATTCCACATGAAAGAGACGGCAGCTCGAGCCCTGCCGCCAGTGTTTGTTTACTGGAATGATGGATGTGATTCCACTGGATTTAGATTAAAGATATATGCAAAACTACACTATAACAAAACAAAAATTCAGCTTTTGGTCATTTTTCTGCCAATATATTTTATGGGAATTTCCTTTAAGCCTATAATGCAAGGCAATATGATGCATAATTCAAAATACCAGTGAAAAATCAATATGGAAAAATTGTATTATGGGCCCTGTTTTTTTTGAGGATACGGGTTTATAGTAACAAGTATTGTCCACAAAAGTCTTATTGAAAGGTTTTTATGATTACCCCAGTAAAAAATAAATAGATTTAAAATGCTTTTATTTTATATGATATAAAATTGTCATTAAACTTAATTTGGAGTACTACTTGTGCACAATGCACATTTCTTAATATTAAGCTTAAAATGTGTTTTAATGTCACTGTGAGGATTGTATGATCTTTAAATAATATTGGTCTTTAAATGCAAAATATGCGTACCTTAAGTATACTTGCCGTAGTTCCACTTTAGTACAATCAATACTTCAACACAGCATTAAGTACAAAATTATTTGTTCCAATGAAGCAGACTTTAAATATACAAATTTAGCATGCTAAAAGTACAATTGCAAGGTATTTTTATTAAGTACATAATATGTAAATTTAATTGTACATGTTTTTTAAATAAATTATTTTTATACTAATAACTATTTTTCACTAGGGTAGTAATGTTTATTTATTAGGAAAAGAAATTAGATTACTAATTTTTGATATTAAAATAGTTATAGGCAATAATTTCTTTCATTAATTGAAGGGCCAATCCTTGAGTTTAGTTTCACAGGAAGCTATTCTAACCACCAACCCATCCATCCATCTATCCATACATCCATCTGTCCATCGATGGCGGTAACACTACCCTCTAATCATCACTGCCCTGGACCTTTCTTTCTCATCCAGGACCACAATTACACTTTGTCACCAAAATCCACCATTGTGTCTCATTGCTCTCTATTCTGAACACTACTCTAGTCTTTTGCAATGACACCACACCACATTTTACTACTCTATACCCCATTTCAGAAATCAGAAATCTGTGAAATTAACAAAATTAAATTAAATAATAAACAAAAGTAGTTTGTAGTGTTGGCTGCATTCATTAAGCATGCATAACAAATTTTAAGCATGCACATATAAATGCATAAATATAAAGAAGGTAATAAAATCACATTGGTGCTAAGCTTGATATAAAATGAAAATAACAAAAAATAAATAACAGCATAAACTTAACTAGTAGTACTAGTAGTAAATAAGTAAATAATTACATCACTTCAACCTGAATTGATTATCAACATTTACAGTTTTTTTTTCAACTGTTTACATACAAAATATTTGCTTGTCACACATTTTCTGAAACCTGACACTCAAACACCAGAACCACACACCATCTGCAAAACCATACACTAATTCTCAGCCTTTGTCTCAGTTTTCAACTCCATAAAATACTTTTTTCAAAACACAACATACAGTTCTCTATGTAACGCACAAAAATCGAACAGGAATTAATATTATGGCAAAGGTGTTTGAAAATGTTTGCTTTTGAGATGTGTTTGTGATATTTTGAATGCAGTGCTTTATTTTGCAAGAGATGTGAGGCATTTTACATGTGCAATTCTTGGATTTGTGTGTAACGTTTTAAAAAAAAGAGGCAAAGTTTTGAAAATGTTAAGTAGACTACCACTTTTCATAGGCATTTTGTTTTAAAAAAAGACACTTTCTTAAAGAATTAGTTCACTTCCAGAATAAAAAGATGTTCATGTCTTTCTTTTTTTAGTCATAAATACAGGGTTTTTTCAGTCAGAAATTGAGGTTTTTGGGGAAAACATTCCAGGATTTTTCTCCATATAGTGGACTTCAATGGGGATCTGCGGGTTGAAGGTCCAAATTGTAGTTTCAATGCAGCTTTAAAGGGCTCTATGCGATCTCAGCCGAGGAATAAGGGTCTAATCTAACTAAAACAGCCATTTTCTATAAAAAAAATTGAAACTGCAATTTGGACCTTCACCCCTTTGGCTCCCATTGAAGTCCTATGGAGAAAAATCCTAAAATGTTTTCATCAAAAACCTTCTTTTCAACTAAAAAGACATAAACATTTTGGATGACATGGGGGAACCCTTAAACTAATCATTTAAAGGTTATTTTGCAGGCCTTATTTTGTAAGTGCTTAGTGTATGTGTTAAATACAAGCATCTCCCAGGAGTGTCACAGCAAATTCCCAGTGGTTTTGTTTGTGTGTGTATTTGTGTGAAGAATGCAGGCAGGATAAGGACATATGTCATAATGACTGATGTGTGATTAAGCGTTCTTTTCTGCCCAGGAGCACTTAGTGAGCAACAATGGGAGAGTTCAGAGCGCAGCCGACAGTGGGTGAAAAGAGGGCAGGACTGAAAACGAGTGTGAGTGTGTGTGGGCTGTTAACAGTTGTCAGGTAAATGTGGAAAGCCTGAAGCAGCAAATCAAGAAGTGCACATAGAGAAGGAAAATGTCACCTGTCACACTTTGGGTGTGAGTGTAATAAGGCACAGCTGTGGGAGTTGTGTCATCCCTTCAAGATATGAAAGTGCACAGGTCTATAACAGTGTTTTCTCAATTCTACTACTCGTGCCCCCCAGCGCTGCACATTTTTGATGTCTTCCTCATCTGACACACCTGACTCAACTCATCATTCAATAGCAAAAACTCTGACATGAATTGGGTGGGCCAGATTAATAAGTCATGTAAATGTGGTGCAAGAACCTCCAGGAGCAGAATTTACAAATGCTAGTCGTTTGTCTAAAGATTGATTGCAGGGGAACTGCTGCTCTAAAACTATTTAAGACTGAGATCAAGCTTTGGCTCACTAGTAATAGTAGAACCCAGTTTGCCTCTGCTGGTAGATGCTGAAAGTGCACTGTCTGGACCCAAAAAAAGCATCTTTTTTCATTTGATTTTTTTTTTTTTTTTTTTTTCAGAATTCAGAAATAGACATACTCCATTGCCAAGTGTCTTCTGCTTACCAAGACTGCATTTATTTGATTAAAAATTCAGTAAAAACAGCAATATTCTGAAATATGATTACAATTTAAACTAACTGATTTCTATTGTAATATATATTAAAATGTAATTTATTTTTACTTCAAAATAACAATATATTTTTTACTCCAAAAATCTAAAATTATAAATCAATCATTAACAAATATACACAAAAAAACACAATAAAATCCCACAGATCACTATTAAACTCAAAACTGTTTCCACTGACTAAATCTCACAAATGTTGATATTCAAATGAAATGACAAAATTACAAATCGCATAACCATTTTTCAACAGTGATGAGATTTTGTGCTGTCTATGGTCAAGAGAAAAACTTAAGGTGGGGGGCATCTTTACCCTTTATTTATTTATAATGGATTATGTTACCAAATAATGTAGTTGCCTTTTATGTTGCAGCTTCAACAGTGAATAGATGCGCTCAAAGCTGCTCATGTAGTGCCATCATCCGGTAGTCAAAAGTTTTAACAGTGGTGTTTTACTGACATCTCCTGGTCATTTTATTAATCTACAAGAAAGTCGATACATTTTCGGGTAAAATGCCTTTTTTTTTTTAAATAAATAATGAATTCTAATGAATAAATAAATACATAGAGTTAAAGTTTTTTAAAACATTAAAATAATCCAGAAAACGAGACAAAAATGGAACATGGATAGAAGAAGGTCATACAGGTGACATCAGAAATCCACATCATTAGATTTGAATGCATATTTTAATAATGTGGGTTGGTGTAACAATGTAAGGTATTTATTAAAATACGGGTTTATGAAATCCAAAAAAATAACCCAGATAGCACATGTACATCTGCAAGATGTCTGTCAAAGATTGCATGAAAGCATCTGCTGTGTACAAACATCTAACAGATGTCTGTAAGATGTCAGTTTTACATACATTCTAATTCATAAACGTCTTAAAGACATCTAATAAATGTCTGTTTGACATCTAAAAGAAAACTTCCTATAGACGTATTGCAGATGAGCAAACACTTTAATAAATATGTCTTGCAGATGTAAATGTAGACGTCAAATAGACGTCTCCGTGATGTACGTGTGCTATCAGGGAAATAGCATTTAATGGAGACTAAGTAACAGTTATTCTTACATTCATTATATACTATACTTAAAGTTTAGATCAAAATCAAGGCAATTTTTAATCAAGATTAAAAAGAAAATGGCTTGTTGACATTTGTTATTATATGGCATTATATGATTTCACACCCATTTCTTTTTCTACATAAGCACTACATGAAAAAGCTGAACAGGTTTGTCTGCTGTCTTCAGTTGAACAGAATGAGACATGACATGACATGAATGACAACAAATAGGTCTAAGCAGTGGCTACAGGCCTGCACCTGTAATGTGGCATTTCGTTCTTCTTCTTTAATAACTATAAAGAATGTTTATCTTGATAAAATGCAGACCCTGTTTTTTTCTAGTAGCCATTTTCAAGTTATAAACGTTGATATATACACCCTATTTGAGGCAGGCTAGGTTGTAATATATGTTTAGCTGTTTACTGACGCCGATTATAGATACAGGCCTATATGAAATATTTAGTATTTTAAAGTCTTCTTCCACAGCAGGAAACTTTTGTCACAAGGTGACGCTGTTTATTTAGTCTGGGGAGTTTCCTTCAATGCTGCAGAACAGCGTGCTCAAAAATCGGCACTTGAAGCCTATTCAGCTTGTTGCTACAGTCGACTCATTTATTCATTCCATCTGCTTAAAACAAGCATCTCTTTGAGGGCAAGAATGAGCTGCACGGCCTCAAGAGTAAGTTGTTTTGAACACAAGATTAAAACATTAGACCCAATTCTTGCTAATAAAATGAATTCATTTGTAATTAGAAATATACAAGTTTATATATGTTTAAATGAATCTGCCAAACACAAGTAAATAGAAAGGTAGGCCTAAGACGCCATATTTGTTTTTTTCCCCCGCAAATAAAACAGAATTTGTATTCTCGATATTTACGTCAGTTGACATACAACAAAGTCTCTCTCCACATCCAGCTACTTTACATTTAAGAAACTTAAAATACACAAAGTCACTGTCGAGATTGAATTTATCACTCAAAGCCTCGTTTTCATCCGCGATAACTAAATATGGTACAAACCCTGAATCCGATACCGCGGCGACAACTGAACAAATTATAGGTTTAGGCTACATTTATATTTTAATGGGATCCAGTTATCACACTTTTTACTCTTATGATTATGTCTTATAGTATGGTGTTTTTGAATGTCACTTTCTTTCAGATACTGTAATTAAACCGCATTGTATAGGTTTATATAACCTATACATTTATGGTGACAGCTTAAAAAATACAGGATTAAAAAAATACACAAAAATGTTCTGAGAGTGCAGCTTTATTTCGTTTACCTATTATAATACTATAACTACTATAACTATAACTTATAATACCATTTTTGTTACTATTATTCTCATTTAAGTTGATGAGATAAGTTAATGAGAGCAGCATATTAAATCACTGCTAGAAAAAAAAAAACACATTTTTGTACGTAATGGTTGGATTTGTCTTTATATAAATTCGATATAGCCCTATGACAACAAGCCAAGGTCTATCCTAATAACCGCATAGTAGAAATATAAAACCAGCTATCAGTCGTATAAATATTCTAATGTAGACCATATTTTACATAGCAAGTCGTAGCATTTGTAACCTATTGTCGTCTTCATTTGTAGAGTATGTTGTCTATAGGAACACATCATCCATGAATACCACATTAAAGCACATTATCTGTGGAACTGCTGCGTCGGGTTTGTATTATTACCCCCTTTTCGCTTCCAAACCCATCCTTCATTCATTTCTCTCGCTGGGCCTGTTTCCAATCTGAGGACATGCGTGATAGATTTGTGAAATCATGCCCACCCACGTCATCTCTACGCTCGGTGGGCTCCGGTATCAATAAGATTATATGGGCAGGAAATGTAGAAATCCTCAACAAAGAGCTGCATCATTAAAACAAACACCCCACGGCCTTCAGCAGCCAAATGCGAGCGAAAATGGTTCGCTTTCATCTGAACGACCCGACAGTTTTATACGATATACCTAATTTTCACCACGCCATTAAAGAAAACTACTTTAAGCGCAACGGGAAATGCAAGATATTAGGATAGAGGAAACATATGTGCGAAGATTAAATACGGCACCTTATGATAAATATTAGAAATCTGTTTCTCATTTTTGAGTCGTTGCTTCAAAGCTGAACGACAGTCAGGCTATTTCATATTCTGAAATGAAAAAAAAAATCTGCAAAAATTTGCTGTCATTTTAATTATCTTTTTTTTTTGGCTTTGGTGACCGATATTTTTACACGCTATTTTCTATATTTATTAATATATTTCTTTTTTTTTTTGGTCCCACTTTATATTAGGTGGCCTTAACTACTATGTACTTACATAAAAAAAATAAGTACTTAATGTGGTCATATTGTATTGCAAAACACTTTTGCTGCTATTGAGTTGGGATATGGGTAAGGTTAGGGAGAGGTTTGGTGGTATGGGTAGGTTTAAAGGTGGGTTAAGGTGTAAGGGATGGGTCAACAGTGTAATTATAGATGTAATTACAGAAATTAATTGTAGATGTAATTACATGCAGGTATTTTAAAATGTAAGTACAATGTAAATACATGTGTGTACACAATAAGTGCATTATAAATGATTCATTTCATTGTAAGTACTTAGTAGTTAAGGCCACTTAATATGAAGTGGGACCATATAAAACAATGAGGATACAAATAATAAAAAAATATATATATTAATTAATAAAAATATTGTCAAAGAATATGCCACTTTGTGCAATATACTGTCAACTGATTTGCTAATTTTGCTGCATGGCTAAAAAAATACACGTTAAAGATCGGCTATCTCAGGGATACACATTTCACATGTTATGTCACGTTATGCATTTCTTAACTTTCTTAGCAATTTTCAATAAACTTTTTAAACGTTTTCGATTTACATGTAAAATTATGTGAATATAGTATAGTACATAATGTACTATTATGTGAATAGAGAAACAAGAATAGGCTAAACTATAATCTTTTGGTGTTGGTGGATTGTTTGCAGTAGTTCATTTCCAGTTATTATATGCTCAGATGAGAGAAGGGCAGCGACATGCTTATGTTGATTTTTATTAGTCCATGCTAATTTATCTTTTTAATATTTTCCGTTAAACAAAGAACACGTGATATTCGATATCAAGCAGTTAAAGGAGCAGGTAGTGAAGTTATTAATTCCCAAAGCTGAGCGATGTAATACTCTTGTGACTTGAGTGACATTAAATCCATCATGGTTCCGTCAGAGGACTGTCTGCGGGTAGAACCTGGTCGAGTTGCCCTGTTTTCATTGGAGTGGAGCTTCTTCCTGAGAACTTCGTCATGACATCATCGTCATCCGATTCCCGAACAGCTGCAGGAATCCAGTTGCGTTGGAGTGGACGATGGACATTGCTGCATACGCAGCTCTGCAGACCTCCTGCGCTCGAATGGTGAGGATTCCTGTGTGGCCAAATTAAATCGCGTGTTCTTATCGCGTTTGTGTCTTTATAATCCATCTTCCATGGTGTTCTGAGGAACCAGAAACAGCCCTTTTTCAAGTGAAGGAGAATTTAAGACTCTTGCGCGTTGCCATCTGCCTGTTTAGAACCCGTTTCGCGTCTCCAACTTGTGGATTATGACCCTGGACACTGATTTAATGGATGACCTCGTTGTCGACGTGGTTGGAGAAGGTGGCAAGGAGTCTGGAGACGAACATCTTTCGACCTCGGCTCTTTTTGCATCCGACCAGGTACATAACAAGGGGGATAAGGAGCACGTCCCATCCTCCATATGCCCCTCAAGTTCGAGCAAAAGCACTTCGGTGAAACCGCCCTATTCCTACATCGCTTTGATCACCATGGCCATCCTCCAGAGCCCAAAGAAGCGTCTCACCCTCAGCGAGATATGCGACTTCATCAGCCACCGGTTCGCGTACTACCGAGAGAAGTTCCCAGCCTGGCAGAACTCCATCCGACACAATCTCTCCCTAAACGACTGCTTTGTGAAAATGCCACGCGAGCCCGGTAATCCCGGGAAAGGGAATTACTGGACTCTGGATCCAAATTCATCGGATATGTTTGAGAACGGAAGTTTCCTGAGGAGGAGGAAACGATTTAAACGGCAGCACTTCAAATTTGGCGTATTCAAAGATCATGCGATGCAGCCGAGTGGCTTTCCGAACCTCGGCTACGGCGCGTACGGGCTCAGCGCATCCTGCGCTCATTTACCGGGTCTGGATATCTACCCGTTTGGCTTCCATCAACCCATCGGTGTGCCACCTGTTGGGAGCATTTTACCGGCTCTGTCCACGCTTTTTTCGAGAAACTCTGTCACATCCAAGTCTTTCCCACAGTCCCAAACAGTGGCCATCGAGCCTGTCACCCCTGGCCTCGCCTGCGCAATGGCTCCGACCTCTCCATACGCGTCCTCAGCACTGTTCAATCCGGTGGGCTTCCCTCGGGTTCTCAATTTTCAGTACGAGTACCAGAAGCTGCAAGATGTGCACAGCCACGTGGATTTGTCCACTAAACACAGACACCTGGCTAGCGTCAATGACTAGCAACGCGTATTTGGACACGAAACTATTTTTTCTCAGGAATTATTTCATTTATCCCGAGGTATAAAAGTGTGTAGAGCATCGCGTCGAATGTTTGCGAACATTTTAACGAACTTTTGAGTTTAGTTTCTGTCAGGAATCCATCCAGTGAAGTGTTTCTGTTACATGCTGAAATTGTTTATTGATGCATGTTGTTTAATTGGAATGATTAAATATCGAACGAATCGACTATTTAAATGACGAATTTCCTTTTCGCGTTTTGACGGAAATAAAATTGACATTTTTAAATCGACAAGAAAAGTCGTGATTTGTTCATGATTTGGCATGGACAGTGTTTCCTAATACAAACAGAAAACGGTTAGAAGATTAGACTTTTGTTGTAAACAAATTATGTTTTATTTCAAAATTTCTTTTTAAATGTGCTGTAAATACAGAGCCGTTTTGCACTTATTTTTCAGACGTGGCTCACTCATTTCTCCACAAGGATAAAGAATTAAATAAACAACCACCCCCCAAAAAAAAGGTAAGATCAGGTAAGATATCGATTGATAACATTTTGAAGAACAGATTTTCAACCACGTGATTATTCTCATTATCATGAATGAAAAATAAGGAATTATGATCATTTTGACACGCGTGCATAAATATAAACACAACGTGTGTGTATATGCAAGTCAGAAATAAACCAGGACTTACAAAGTTACAATATTGCCCCATCAATTTAAAACGCGAGGGCAAAAAAGTGTTTTCCTCTGTTAAGTCATTTATCTGTAATCTAACATTTGATAAAAATCATTTACAGAAGAACATTTATATTGTCCCTTAAAGTTTTGACATTTCTGATACTGCATAGATCTAAATGGATGTTTATTTTTATCATCATCATAAATAAGCTAAAAAATTAGAAGTATATCACGTGTCCACTCGTATCAGTTTATTTATTTAAGCTTGTAAGCGGAAATAATCAACCGGATCAGTCTCAAATGAGCTTTACAAATATACAGTATCTTGCCTGAGCATGAGCAGATTTCCATCTGAGCGCACACTGTAAATAATCACCTCCAAACGCTCAGCAGAGTCTTGACAGCTGACTCCGACTCAGGTGTATATTCACACTTCTATTAGTCTGACAATCATTTAACAGCTTTAATTTCCGTCGTCAATTTAAAAGCTCTACACATCATACATACAGCCATCATCACATGACCGCAAGTCTTTCCTTTCCCTCTTTCGACTGCTTTGATATGATCTCAGGGCCTCAATTTTTGCTTAAAATACTTTAACAGATTTTGTATGATTTCAAAATTAAATAAAAATGTCATTTTCAGCAAATTCATAAAATGATTCAACAAGAATTTATAATTGTCCTGGGAAACAACAGGCCACAGATTGGGGATGAAGAATAACGACACCTTGTTGAAGTACAGATTTTATGTGTACCGTGCAGTGTGCTATTTTTATACATTTTATCTCATAAATGCATATGATTGCTGTTTCAGAAGCACACAACCAACCAGTGGAACTTCAAATTAAAAGCAATAAAGATAATGCAGAAGGCAGTGTCTTTGATGAGAATTGCAAAATAAGAGTTATACCCAATGGACTTTATGTATTTATCTAAATATATATTCTCTTTTTTTATTTGTGTGGCACAGATCTACCACAGCAAGTCAGTACGTCATATATCTCGAGTATTAATTATTTTATGTTTTAGAATAAGTTTTATAATAATAATAGTGTCACTTTAACTCCTACTAGCCTATTGCTACTTTTATTTACCAGACCGTTTAGAAATTGGCATCTAATGAGCAACAGAACTTTTCCACAATGTTCTATTTATGTATTGCATTTTTATGTTTAAAATATTTTTTTTTAGTAAGAAAAATCGATCCTTAATATTTTATCGCTGACAAACAGTACAGCAAATCCATGCTTTGCAACTAAAAACATTTTAAATACAACATACAGATATATTAGGCTACGGTAGCTAAGTAATAACAAAACCACGAGAGAGTCAAATGTCGCACGCATGGCTCGTTTAGCATCCCTCGATGTTTATAAAATGAGTTTGTGTGCTGTATAACTAAATGAAAGTCATGCAAGCAAAGGAGCTCTTGATCTGGAGTGCCAGCCTGACATGACCGGAGGAATTCATCTCAGCTGGATCGTGAAATCACGTGCCTTATTCCTGCTTTCTCTTTGATGACCTTCCCAGTCCCACTATAACCATAATGCCATATAGCCCTTATGAATAAAACGATTACAAAGATTAGTTCCATTGTAGTCCAATCAGATATAAAGCAGTATTTTTAGTTTTATGTAAATAAAACGTCACAAATATGTTTTCGTATATCAAACTGAGGGAAATGGTTAATTTGTCAGACTTCCTTGAATTTCACCGTAATGCAAATGGCTGCTTTTGAAATCTTGTTTATTTGTATTTGACCTGTGCTTTCATGTTTGACGTTTTCCAGTCTTTCAGACTTGCTTTCTTTAATTCATATGACTGAACAATGAGCCTGGAAATTATATGCCTAAATAGACTGTACAGGATTCATGTGTGAGAAAAGAAAAATAAAACAAGCGCAGAAGAGCCAGAACCAAAGTTAAGGCCAACCTGAGATAACTAAATTCCCCGCTGCACCTGACAAAATAAAGGAAACAAAAGGAGTGTGTCTTTGTGAGTGTGCGAGCACAAGAAAACTCACTAGTGTAAATGTGAACAGCTGTCTTTTGCTCGCCCACAGACTCTTTCATGCAGTAGATGGAAAGATTCCTGTTGTTGGCTTCGAATAACTGCCTCTATTTAGCCGCGTCCCAACAGAGATATAGAGACAAATATTTATTTCTGCAGTGACCATCACAGCGTATCTGTGACCCAGCTCCCACATCTTGCTTAATGACTATCGTCTTTCCCAGCTGCCACAGTTTGTGATCCTCAAAAACAATCTGCGAGATTATTTGCTCCAGTCAAATGGCCGTCTAAGACCCATAAATTAAAACAAAATAAGTCATTTCACGTACGGAGACAGAAATCATAATAAGCCCTACATTTGTGGTCTGAAATTGAATACGTCATCTGTGAAAACTCCACTTCACGCTCCATCAGTGTCACATTAAGCATGTTAATAATATTGTGATTGTGATGAATTGCTCTTTATTTGACACCCTCCAGCAGCGCTGCCAGCGCTTTATTAGCAAAGACGTATTATAATTCATATTTTACCCTACGATACGGTTTGCTTTTACAAGGGGGTGAACGAGCAGGTTCGCTTTAAAGGTCTGCTTGTACCTGACCTGAGAGGCGCTTTCTGCTGTCTCCTCATGCCAAGTTAAACAGGATGGTTAAAATCATTCCTCAAAGCCTGTACCAGCTCGTGCAGGTCTCCTGCTCTCGCCTCCAACCACGCAAAACAAAGACGCAGAGCTGCAGAGGTGCTCTGTGGGATATCCCACTCCTTCCAAGCAGCTTCTTAAAAAAGGAAAATTCGGTTCCCTCATAATATTCCTGTGCGCTTGAGGTGTATTTTGTTAGATTTAAGCCGTAAAGGTAATAAAGTGACTCAAGAGTAAAACAAAGACATTCAATTAACGATCATTTCTAAACCGTTTTTTTTAAATGTAAAAATTTAAAAAATGTAATGTACTACACTACCCATAATCCCACAGCGAGTTTCCATGGTTACAACGTAAGGATATATATCAAAATGCAAATACAAATAAACAAAACCTGTCAAAATAAACAAAATATAAAGTTTATATTAAGTACATACAGAAGTCCCATTATTCTGTCAGAAGCAGCTGGTGAGGGTGTAACAATATACGGCATTGTGCTATGCAGCAGTACAAAAATGCGACACTATGTGGATGTGGACAATTAATTGCAATATAGAGAATAATTCGCACAGAAAATAAAATTGTGTAATCATTTACCCATCCTCGTGTTGTTTCAAACCTATCCACCTTTGTCTTCACTGCCGGAAGTAACCCTATGAGTAAGAATTGCGGGAAAACGAACAACGTGCAGTAAAGTGTTTGCACTACAAACCAGTGTGTTCATAATTAAGATAATACATTAAAATAGCATGGTAAGACACACCAATTTGCAATTATAAGTCACAAACGAGTTGTTCTGTAAAGCTAAAAACAGCTGAATGCGCATGAGACCGGAAGCCACACCCATAAAGTTTACAAATAGCCGCTCCGGCTCTTATGGGAAAAATAAGGTGGATATAACATATAATATATAATATCTTCTGAGCACAACTTAGAATTTTTTATTCAAATAAACACTGACGTACACACACACTGAGTATAGCAAATTCTGATGCGTCAATCACACACGTTTGAGCGTCTGTTTTTACCATAATTGATGCTTTCTGTGTATGTGCATTAATCAATATTTATTTGAAATAATTATTTATTTGTTCACTTGGGTTAAACCACTCAATTACCTTTGTTATGATGTTTTATATACTTTTTAAAGCATGGACTTTCAATGGAGGGACTTAAATATCTCTATCTTCATTTATCTCTTTATCTTTAATTTTAAAAATGAATAAAATTGTCTATAACGATATGAGGGTCTGTAAATGATGGCAGAACTGTCATTTTGGGTGAACTATCCTTATTAATCTTGCTGTAGAGTTAAAGGTCATTCACACAGATGCAGGCCAGTGGGATAAAAAAGCAAGAGATGTGATTTAAAAGTAACGGAGGCCAAAAAAGCAGTAAAATAAATGAAACGCTGTACTTCTATCTCTCACATCCCTCATTTTCATTCTTGTCTACAGCTGCACATTCAAACTACTACACAATGGAGGAATGAATGAATAAATGAATAAATAACAACCCATTCTTTACTGAAGAATTATTGGGGGAAAAAACCCTATGCTGAAAAAAATAAATGGTAAAACATCTCTGGAAACAAGACAGATGATAAAGTGGATAGTCATATATCAGGTTGCATTTCAGACCAGATCTGATTGAAGAATCAGTCTTTTCACAATGAAAGCTTTTTTTCTAAAACTAGATCTCAAATTTCACAAAGTCACTGATCCAGTACAGGTCCGAATCATCACATTTGTAATAAAGTGTTTTAATTTTGGCACTTTAACAGCTCAAAGCGACACCCTGACATTGTAAGTGACATATCCGAGACCCTGGCCATAATGAAATCTGATCACAAGTAGTCACTGAAGACACATCTGAGACGCATGTAAACACCCGGTGTAAACAGCAATCTGTCTCAGCTGTCCACTTGTGATCGGATCACTAGTGACGGTTGTTAACACCAAGTGTAAACAGTCTTTTTTTAATCCGACACTCCAACATAATTGCCCTTTAAAGGGACAATAAATATCTACTAATGCGACTGTGACAGAGTGATGCACGTCCTTAATGAAAGGGGAGATGTTGTATGATGTCAGCACTCGATGTAACCATTGATGTCACGTAAATGATCAGTTCCGCTCACACACACTTTCGCGAGCACCACACACACACATTTGCTTTTCCTGGCAAACGTGTGCCGCTCTGCCTCTCCATTTGCACTGAATTGAGTTATAAATCACCCCACACCTCCACCCTTTGCCTTTCGTCAGTGGGCTCAAGTCCTTTTTCCAGAACCAAGGGGCCTCTGCTCGCTATTTTGCCCAGCTATTTATTTGAGGGGTGACCAAGTAGTGCACGTACATTTTGCGCGCACGTATGCCAGTGTTTTTCAGTATGTATGTGGGAAATGTGTGCATGCGTGTGCCCCCTCCCCATTCTCAACCCAGCTGGCTTCTTTGCCAAAATCAATTTGCCAGTAGATGACAGTGAAATACTGCAGGAAAGCCACCCAGAAGGGGAATGAGCTAACACCTCAGCCATGCTCCTTCACCAATGGGCAGAGCAGATGAATGAACGGCAATGGCAGAGATGGAGAGAGAAAAAAGGAAGTGCAAATGGCCCGTAGGGAAAGAAAATGAGAAATTTAATTAGGACTGCTTAATGTGTCCGTGTTAAGAAGTGGTGCATGGTTGTCTGCTAACCTCTAAAGCACCCTGCTGCTTTCATGCACATGGAGCCCTGATGCTCTGTTTAGTGCATACTGGGTAAAGAAACCTGGTGTTTATAAACAGCACACTAACATAGTATACTTCTTTCTGCAGTATAGATTATGTATACTTTGCACAAGGCAATGTGTTTGACTTCATCCTTCATTGGCAATATTATGGCCCAGAAGTAAATGTTTTTAGTCACTTTCTAAATAGTAAAAATAAAAACTCCAAATGAGGGATTTCACAGCAATGCCACAAAGAGCCTTTCAGTAAACAGTTTGGACCATTTTTAGTATGAAGAACATTTTAAAATTCTAAAGAAGCTTTTTCCGCCATACACTCTTAGAAGTGAAGTATTTTTACTGGCATTTATAGTTCTGTGAAGAACCTTTAACATCCATAGAGTATTTGCATTCCACAACAGTTTCTTTATAGTGGAAAAATTCTTTAGCTCATTAAAATGTTCTTCACACTAAGAACAATTCTGTAAAATTCTGTAGGAACCCCAAAATATTTCTTCTATGGCATCACTGTGAAAACATCCCTTAGGAATCTTTATTTTTAAAAAGATAAGTAAAGAGCATTTTGCAGAATGGAAAGGTTCCACAGATGTTTAAGGTTCTCCATGGAGCCATAGATGTCAATAAGGTATTTTTATAATACAATAAGGTATTGTATTTTAAGAGTGTAGAGTAGTTTCTTTAAATAAAAAATGCAAAACCATCATGCAAGACACTACTATAATGCAAAATAAGAGTTCATGTGATACACATGAAGCAGTGTTGTGCGGTGGTGTTCTGAAATTTTTAATCAAATGTGACCCTGGACCACAAAATCATATTTGTAGCAATAGCCAACAATACATTGTATGGGTCAAAATTATTTTTTTTTTTTAATGCCAAAAATCATTAGGATATTAAATAAAGATCATGTTCCATGAAGATATTTTGTAAATTTCCTACCATAAATATATCAAAACTTAATTTCAATTAGTAATATGCATTGCTAAGAACTTCATTTGGTCAACTTTAAAGTTTTTTTTCCTCAATATTTAGATTTTTTTTGCACCCTCAGATTCCAGATATTCAAATAGTTGTATCTTGGCCAAATATTGTCCTATCCTAACAAACCATACATCAATGGAACCTTATTTATCAGCTTTCAGATAATGAATAAATCTCAATTTCAAAAAAACTGACCCTTATGACTGGCTTTGTGGTCCATGGTCACAAATGTAAATTCATGTCCCTTTTACATTCTCTTGGTTAAATAAACATTACTTACACTATCAGAAAAAAAAATTCTAGGAAAATTTGGTCGAACTTTATTTTAACGTTCAATTCTCGCAATTAATAAACCATTAACTATGACTTTTGCCTCGATAAACTCCTAATTTTTTGCTTATTAATAGTAAGGTAGTTGTTAATTTTAGGTATTGGGTAGGATTAGGGATGTAGAATATGGTCGTGCAGAATAAATGCTTTATATGTAATAAACAGCCAATATGTTATTAATAGGCATTCTAATAAGCAACTAGTTGATAGGAAGAATTGGTCTTTATACTAAAGTGTTACTGAAAATTCAAATTTGGTAGAAAATTCTGTTTTATATTTGTACTTTAACAATATAATCAATATTCTATTTATTAAAGTCACATATAAATCTAATCAATTTAGTGTATTAATTATTTTACATTTATTCCAAAATAATAACTATTTATATAAACATAACGTGAACTATTCAGCAATTCTTTTTAATAGTTAACTTTTAACTATTTTTTACATTTTTTGGATCATCAGTCATCAAAGCTCTGTAAATACTGGTCACAGACACAGAGATGTACTTTAAATTTCAACAAGCTGATTACTCACTAAAACTCCCACAGACCATGTTTTCATACTATTTTTTGACATAACACTTGATTATATCTAAGTGTGTGAGTTGCTTACTTAATTTTTTACATTAGTCTTCCCATTAACACCATTATATTGTTCATTCAGACTGCTTAGCGAATGCGGAACACGCAAACACAAGAGGCGGGATTTATTGCATGAACCAATCACAGCCAATCATAACCAGTCATATCCAATCATATTTTGATGGAGGCATTGCCTCCTCTCATGTGACTTTCCCCCATTCATTCTCAGTTACCCCCCACCAAACTCACAACGCACATTAGGAGGTCTGTTAAAACTCAATGGTCTCAGGGGAGGCAAGAGAGACGTGGACTCCCGTTGTAACTCTACCTGCTGGTGTCATTGTTGGTGAATGTTTCTTTAAAGGAACGATTGATTTTTACACTTTTTAATGTTATATTTTGTAATATTGGTGGTGTTTTTTTCTCATCCAATATTTGGAGGAGACAATGCCTCCCTTGCTCCTTCGAGGAAACACACCTGACTATAATGTGTTTCATTGAATGATGACTATTGTTTTCACTCCCTAATTTAAAAAAAAAAAGCACTAAGCTACATTTCCATTCTGAACAGTTTCCCATAATTTCATTTTATGGGATTTATTTTATAGTTATAGGAATACAGAATGAGTAGATGTGTCCACATTTTTAACTAACTATATTTACTGCAATAGTAGGGAGAGTAGTATTATGTGCAAGTGCTATATGCTATGCTATTTCGAACAAAGGCTCTCTCTTTGCATCTGTAGAGGAAGCCAATAACATTGCAGAACAAAACAAAACAGTATGATGTTTCGAGTGAAAAATGTTTTTCAACTAAAAACTGAACAAACAATATCAAATGGTGCTGCTTCCAACTGCACAATTAGCTGACTCCTTTGTGAATGAGCTAAAAGTCTGCTGTCATGTAATCAGGAAGGGAACAGGAAGTATAATTAACATATGGGTCAGAGGCTACAGAACCGGGTTAATGTGCGTTTCGGTCTCTGGTTACTGTTGGCGTGTTTTTTCAGTGGGCCCAAAGCCTGATTATGCTGACGTGGTGATGGTCGGGGCTGCCTATGGTCAGGTGGTTTATTCGAGATCTCCTTCACCCTCGGTCGCTGGGTGTTGCTATGGGAACTGAATGAGGTCTGTGGACCACCAGCAGCGAGCTGCAGCAGGAGATTGGCTCTTAACCTCACCAATTCCTCAACCTCAACCTTACGCTTTGGTTTGGTTTTCCGCTCTTCTACGTTAACGTCTGCAGCAGCATAGAAGAACTTGGACCTGGACTTTTAAAAGGCATTGGAACGAGTTCTGGAAGGGAAAAATCATGAGCTGGCATACAAAGTGGACACCCAGCCAAACCTCACACTTTGTATCAGATGAAAAAAGTATGCCTATTCCCTTCTGATCCTTAATCCAATAGACCAAGCTCAAAGAAAACTGGAGAGGATTTGGTGTAAAACATCTCGTCTCTTGCTCTCAAATCCCTCATTTTAAAAAATGCCTGTTTCCCATCAAGACGTAGTATTAATACTCTCTCTAAGCGTGACCTCAATGAGTTGAAACATTACACCATGTTTTAGCGAATTGATTACTACGAGTATCAGCAAGTGCATGAAATGCCAAATGCAGCCCTGCCACCCAAACCGTCAGCCGGGCGAGCGTGCACTTCATTTCTGCGCTGCCTGCCTTGGTGGTCTCTGGTGTAAGCTATATTTTACCCTTGCCTTTCTTTTTCCCATTTTTTATAGCAAACAGAAAATTGTTCCTAATTCGCTGTTGCTAGAGGGGGGTAATTTGTGGCTTTTGGCAGAGTGTCACAAGCCCCAAATTTGAAAAAGCTGCTGTGGGGAAGCTGTTTTTTACAGCCGTGCAGGACACGTTTTGGCAGCGAGAGAGCCAATCACTTTTATACATCAAGGAAAAAACAGAATTAAGCAAAGGAAGCGCTGGAACTAAACAGAGGGCAACAAGACCGTATTGATCTCCGAGGAAGGAAGTAACCCTTGTCTAACATAGTTATCTCCTGTTTTGTATGCTTCTTTCGCACTGTTTGCAGCCCATGCATTTGATCTTCAGATGTTTCCATGAAGTTTCTGAGAGCCTATTAAGTGTAAATGAATGAATGTAAACTATCGAACACGAAGTGTGCGGTAGCTCCAAACTAATTAGATTTTGAGCTCTGGGTCCTGTTGAAAACGGTGGGAAAATGCAGAGTCTCAGTGCGCCTCAACCTGTTCTATAGTTCTTCATTTTAATGTGAACATACTTAAAGACCCCATGAAATCTAAATTGAAGTGTTTTTTTTTTTTAGTGTGAATATGTTAGCCATCTGTAAGCTAGTGTGCTAGTGTCAAAACAATGACAAAATTTGCATTTAGAAGATATGAGCTTTTTTGTCTCTAACTTTCACCAATGTGGACAATGATTTTGATGACATCACCCTGCACTTCAGTTTCTCATCAAGCTTTCTGTCCAATCAAATGCTCTCTAGAATCTGAAGCATCCCGACCCCTGCAAACAGATGCTGAAGCTGTAGCTGAAATTGGTCACTTGTTCACAGAGTTAGTATTTCTGTATGGTGAATGGCACATGGTGCACTATAGGGGATATGGAATGATTTAAGTGTAATTATGCGCAGATACAGTCTGCTCAGGTTCAGAGACACAACAGCATGGAGCGGATCATATGCGCGAGTCCGCGCAGATCACAAAAAGTATCGGACCAGTATGAATTTGCTTTAGTAAGAGTTTAATATTGAATCTAAAGGGGGAATCTATTATGGTACATTCTCATGGGGCATCAGTGTCAACGCTTGATGGAGGGCGTGGCTGAACTTGTATGAATTTCTTTGTTCTGTTAAACACAAAATATTTATAAAAAAAAAAGGCTGGTAACCAAACAGTTGCTAGTTGCCATTTTCCCCCCATACTATGGAAGAAAATGGGTACCAGAAACTGTTTGGTTACCAACATTCTTCAAAATATTTTCTTTTGCGTTCAACAGAAGAAAGAAACTCATACAGGTTTGGAACAACTTGAGGGTCAGTAAATGACAACAAAATTTAAATTTTGGGGTAAACTAGCCCTCTAGGCACAATATGTAAGTTTTCACCACTAGATAGCGCATATTCAAAACAAACAAAGAACCAAAGGCGTGGTTTGATGATGCCGTGTTTGAGTGTGGAATCATGGAAGTTGTTGTCTTCATCCCCACAGCCAATGCAATCCATCAGGACTCGGGCAGAAATCATGTTCATGGATGAGCTAATGTATTTAAAAAAGTCGTGGAAGCGAAACGAGGAAGCTGGAGCAATTGCTAATGAAGGACGAGCACGATACACAGATCAAAAGCAGCGCAGCTTTTATATTATGCCACAGTTGAGCACTGCTCCTTCCGGTCATACAGCACTAGATACAACTAAGTGTATTGAGAATTCTGTTATAATGCTACTCTCTGCGTTTGTCACCAGTCTTATAAAATGCATATAACATATTAAGGTGTCTTTGGGGTTTCCATGTTTTCTACAAAATCAAGGGTGTATGTATGGTGACCACCTGTCCCTCTTTGCGTTGTACTGCACAGCATTTTCACCTCTTGTCCCGCACGTCACAAATTGAGGAAATGTCCCGCAAAATGTCTGTTGGTTTTTAATGATCATACTAAGACAACGTCCATGTGTTCTTTTGTCTGAAGAAAGCTTTTTATTTATTCTTTTTGAGGCATAGTTTCTGCGCAAAGGATTTGCGGACCTCATCAAGCGGTCTAGGACCATTCATTTTAACCATTGTTTAAAAAAATTGATGCAGCTTTCAGACGCGACTTTCTTCTTATTTAATAGTTTGTTTGAGGCGGTTCCTATGGCATTATTTGAATGTCTAGAGCATATTATTGTAATGCGGGGTGCATCAAAATGCGCAAACACAAATCTTTTCTCTCGCAGGTGAATTTTCTTCACTCATATTCACTCACATAAAAAGACACGCTTTTTCTCGCTTGCATATGCGCTCCGAAACACAGATCAGCGCATATGAGAACGTTGTATCAATATTTACATAGCATAACAGTAGAAAATGTATCAGTTTCACACGTGTCCCGCATTGTCCCACAAAATCATGTGTCCGCAACAGCCCTATTGCCAGGTGGTCACCCTAGGTGTATGACGTCATTGGCAGGCGACGCAATGTCACGTTCGTTACGCTATTTAAAATCACTAATTTCTCTAGATTTAAACAGTCCTGGAAACATTTGGGATAATGTAAGTACACAAGTCAGCAAAATATATAACACTATTCTAGTGATTTTTGGATATTTTAATAAAAAAATTCTACATGTTGTACCTTTAAGACCCACTGACACCAAGAATGATAACTATAACGACAACTATATTAACTCTATTGATAACTATATCCAAAGCAATGCACAAAACTGCACTACGTCTAGTTTCCAGTATGCCATTTTTAGTAAATCAAAAACCTAATCTACAGTGCAACCAGCATAATGTAATTCACGAACAAATGACTTTATTGTGCCAGTCTTTTGAATGAATCATTAAAAAAAAAAGAGGACTGTAAATACACTATAAATGAGTCTAATTAATACTTCACTGAATATTTTATTGAATGAACATCAAGTAATCATAATAATAACAGTTTTACACAATGAATGCAATTTAAAGCTTTTAAACTTTTGATATTTGGTTCTGATGATTATATCTGTTACATAAATATCAATTGCACTGCATAGTTTGGGTCCTGTTCTTCATTTTAATAATTTTTTATAAATATTTTCATTATGTACCAAGTTAGAGGAATCCTGATTTGCAGCAGCTGAAAGAGAATTATTTCATGAGCAAAATCCATTGCACATTGTAAATGAAATCTATTTTAATCAAATTAAAATCATAATTGATGCCTAGCTCTAGTTTCCAGAGGCCTTTTCTTTATTGTTCTTTCTGGCTGTTTTTAACTCAATCTCTTCTTTAAATCTCCTCTTTTCCATTTTGTCCCCCCTTGTCCAACTCTCTCCCCTATATTCACTTTCACTCTTCGGGGACTGCTGAAGCATTTTAGCGTCTCCGACTCCAGCATGGTTTTTCACTTTCACAACACTACGTCATTACCCTGGGTGTTTAAACACTTAAGGAAGGTTTAAAGAGCAGGGAGGGAAAAAAAAAAGAAAGTTGTACATTAACTCCGCATTACCCAAAGGAACTGTAAAACCTGCACCCTGAGCAAAATGTGAATAAATAAAACCTGCGCCTGTCAGAGATCTGGAACAGAAGAGTGGATGCGAACGAGGGGGAGAAAGCCACCATGTTGAAATTAGAAGCACTAAACTTGGAGGGTGTCTGCTGTAGACTGTAAGACCTTTAGACCAGTTGTTGTGTGCCAGTAACTAATGATGTCGGACGCATTGCCTGCCGAGCCAAAAGTAGCAAAGTGTTTGAGTCTTAATAACTCATTTTGTTGAATGACACAACACAGTTGCCGTTCGGAATGGGAACACCATCATCGCATACGACACTCCCTGTGCCTACACTCATTGGAGGTCTTACAGCTGTGAAGGGCTTATCCGAGAGTTGACGATAAGTCAAAATGAATCAAAACTCGAACGATACTTTGACGTCATCTGTAATCGTGACACATTCTCTGAAATATCACAGTTAATCCTTCACCGCATTTAATTAAGTGGCTGCACTGCCAAAATAATAGCAACTGTTTGTTGCTCTCACACCCTCCAAACATCTGTTTCTGGTGGGAAACTCCATGGGAAAGTTATATCACTTCAGAAACTCGTGGGCAAAAGCAGAAAGTTGGAAGAGCTGATACCTTATTTATCTTCTTTACACATAAACCAGTTTTGTTCTACATTGGGGGCCGTTTTAAGCGCACAATGAAGCTCTTTTGATGGATGGAAGCCCTGGAGGACGCTGCAGGTGTTGCGTGGGATACATCTATCACACGCCAAATCAAGCTGGAGTTGTTCCTCCTGGATTGAGACGGATGGAAAACAGCATTCCACCGGTCTGCATGAAAGACAGCGAGAACGCTGGGGGCTGTACTTGACAGGCCTCCTTGTAACAAAGGTGAAAGTTTGACCTCCTTATCTGACTATTAGGTTTAACGGAGAGGTTGGATGGAGGAGTGAAGACCAGGGCAAGGTAAACTATGCATTAAGTGTTCCATGTATCATGTATATGGGATGCCTTTACAAACTACACACTTTGCTGCATCTTCTACCAGTGAGTTGTTAGAGATAGCCTAACTGGACAGTAGCTTAGTGTTTTACAACAATTTCAGATTCCTAGAAAACATACACCTGCTCTAATAAAGTTCCACCTATAACTATTATAATTGCTCATATGAACCTTTAATGCGTATATAAGCTTTATGGCGAGATTTCCTGTTCGTTAGCCGCTATAGGGAAATAACAAGAAGAATAATAACGTTCAGCAAAAATAGCTGTTTTGTACAGCCAAAAATAGCTGGACGCGGATAAGACCGCACCAGCTCTATCGGGAAAAATAAGGTGGCTAGGGTTTAGGTTTTAAACAAACCAACATATTATGAAACCTTGTAATAATTCATACAAGATGGTAAAAATGTATGATATCATACAAATTGGCTTGTACAAAAAGGATGTTTTTACAATCTAAGTTCTACAGTTTCACTCATCATTATTTTCACAGTTCGCAAACAGCTTGATTGACAGGCGATCTGACCAATCACAAAGCTGAATCTACCATTCTGTCAGGCAAACAAATCAGACAGGAGAGTAGGTTAATTTTGGTGGATTAATCTTGAAAAATTGCTTGTACACTCTTAAAAATGAAGGTGCTTCAAAAGGTTCTTCGCAGCGATGCCATAGAAGAACCTTTTTTGGTTCCACAAAGATCCATTCAGTCAAAGGTTCTTTAAAGAACCATCTCTTTCTTACCTTTAACGTCTGTAGAATCTTTGTGTTTCACAGAAGGTTCTTGTGGTGAAAGAAGGTTCTTCAGATTATAAAAAGGTTCTTTATGGACCCATTTAGACAAAAAAGGTTCTTCTATGGCATCGTGAAGCACCTTTATTTTTAAGAGTGTATTGATAATAAAATACGTTCTGATGTTCATTCATGGTTTTTCATGCTTTAAGTAAAGAAGAAAAGACGATCGATTCACGTGTCGATTGATCTAATAAGTAGGGCTGTAGTCAAGACCACCTTTGTCGAGTCCAAGACAAGTCCAAGACCAGGACTAGTCGAGTCCAAGTCAAGACCGAGTCCAAAGAGGTTCGAGTCCAAGACAAGACCGAGTCCAAAAAAGTTCGAGTCCGAGTCAAGACCGAGTCCAGGACAGGAAAAAAAAAGTCTTATGCATGACATCATCAAGACAATCATTTTGGGTTATTATTTGTTGATCTAAAAGCAAAAACAGTGTCACAACACCCATGATTTTT
>JAHKKF010481949.1:0-10940 GCA_019740295.1 Labeo calbasu | reverse complement strand
GTTTAAGATTCTGTTTATACCATCTTATATTTGTATATATATATATATATATATATATATATATATATATATATATGTGTGTGTGATTCTGTTGGCTTTTGTGTGAATGTGGGTGTTTGTTGGGTAGCAGCTGGGTGTAACTGGTGTGAATTGCTCACTCAAATGCAGGTTTTGTTTCACACACATGCAAAACTACTTCACAAACAGTTGAGTATTCAAATGTAGACATTGTTTTGAAAAAGTACTATGGTTTCTGTGCTTTGTACAGACTGGGGGATCCGAATATGGCTGCAGAAGGGTCCCTCAAATGCTGCCAACATTTTTCCAGTTTCGCACCCCACCTCTTGGACACACATTCCTGTTGAGAGCCTGAACCAGGGCTGGAGATAAGAGCTCTCCAGCATGACAATGATTACACCGCAGTCCAAGTGAAAGTACATTTTTTACTAGTATATTTTAGCAACTGAAGGAACCTTAAATCACCAGGTAGAAGGTATAAAGAAATGAAATGGTGGCTTTGTCCAGTCAAACCGTTTAAAGCTCCTAATTTAAAGGTGATTTTCTTCAAAGCGTTTGCACGATGGTAATTAATTACAGCCCTGTTATAAAAAGCACATGTACCCAAACCCTACTGAACAATTTCAGTTATCTTCAAAGGTTTCATCCACAATCCCCCGTATTTTAAAAAATCCTTTTCATCCCACTCCAAATAATAACCTAACTTATTTAGACAGCGGTGTCCTCAGAATGTATAATTTAGCATATGTCCCCATAATACACTTTTGAGTGAGACATTACTGTTGCACCCTTGCTGTAGTAGAGGCTACTGATCATTTGAGCTCAGAAGTCATTTGACAACACTTGAGAATTTTGTCTTTTAGCTGCTTGACCTTTTCCTGGTCGTCTATCTTGCACATCCCAATACTGATTTTGCAGCAGTTTAAGTTGACTATTCTTTGCACTATTGATATTGCATACATAAAATTCTGTTTAAATGTCATCAGCACAGTCATAATCTGGTTACTGCTGATATATAGAAATATGTGTACAGTTGAGGTCAAAAGTTTACATACACCTTGCAGAATCTGCAAAATGTTATTTTACTACAATAGGAGGGATCATACAAAATGCATGTTTTTTTTTTATTTTATACTGACCCAAATAAGATATTTCACAAAAAAGATGTTTACATATAGTCCACAAGAGAAAATAATAGTTGAATTTATTCAAGTGACCAGATTTAAAAGTTTACGTATGCTTGATTCTTTATACTGTGTTGTTACCTGAATAATCCACAGCTGTAATATTTGTTTAGTAATAGTTGTTCATGAGTCCCTTGTTTGTCCCGAACAGTTAAACTGCTTACTGTTCTTCAGAAAATCCTTCAGGTCGCACAAATTCTTTGGTTTTTCAGCGTTTTTGTGTACTTGAACTCTTTCCAATAATGACTGTATTTTGAGATCCATCTTTTCACACTGAGGACAACTTAGGGACTATTAAAGGAGGTTAAAATGTTCACTGTTCAGGACAAACAAGGGACTTATGAACAACTATCACTAAACAAAAAAAACACAGCTGTGGATCATTCAGGTAACAACACAGTATTAATAATCAAGCGTATGTAAACTTTTGAGCAAGGTCATTTTAATAAATTCAACTATTGTCTCTTGTGAACTATTTGTAAATGTCCTTTATGTGAAATATCTTATTCAGGTCAGTACTAAATAAAATATAACATGCTTTTTGTATGTTTCCTCTTATTTTGGTCAAATAATTAACATTTTGCAGATTCTGCAAGGTGTATGTAAACTTTTGACCTCAACTGTATATGTGACCCTGGATCACAAAACCAGTCTTAAGTCGCTGGGGTTTATTTGTAGCAATAGCCAAAAATACATTGTATGGGTCAAAATTATTGTTTTTTTTTTTATGGCAAAAATCATTAGGAATTTAAGTAAAGACCATGTTCCATGAAGTTATGATGTAAAATTCCTACTGTAAATGTATGAAAACTTAATTTTTGATTAGTCATAAACCTTGTTAAGAACATTATTTGAAGAACTTTAAAGGCAATTTTCTCAATATTTTGATTTTTTTGCACCCTCAGATTCCTGATTTTTAAATAGTTGTATCTCAGCCAAATATTGTCCTATCCTAACAAACCATACATCAACGGAAAGCTTATTTATTATTTATTTATCATCATATGACATTTGAAAACTCAATTTTGAAAAAATGACCCTTATGACTGGTTTTGTGATCCAGGGTCACATATGGCCAATTAATGTTTCTCTTGGTTTTAAAATGCTCATATTAATAGCATAATAAACTGCAGGTCTGTTTACATGGTTGTGAGTTGTGGAGCTGTGACCTGTTCTGAATTAGAAAACCAATGAAAATCATTTAGACATCCTGTCTTGCCTCATAAGCCAACTGTGTATAGATGGACACTTCTGGCTTTAAGATGTTGCTAGACTCAACTGTGCTGACAATTCACTCCACATGTGAACTCTCAGCTTGAGGCAACTTTGAGTCACCCAGGTTTTGGCTGCATCAGATAACACCTGAAACGTGACGTCTGTGCTTGAGAAATAAACTTCTCAGCTAGGGGTGCTAATATGATAAGGTGACCATACGTGCCATTTTTCCCGAACACGTCATAGCCAGAATTTCTATATTGTCTAAAATATCGAAAGGTTTGGCTTTGTTTTCCTGTTTTCATACTTGTGGAAGGTAATGATAGAACAGTAGTTTGACCAATAACATGCAGGCATTGTACAAAATCGACCAATTGTGCCACGTGAGAAGGTGGGATCTACAGAAAACTATTAAAGTGATGCAAATACGCATACATATTAATTGTGTTCGACTTGTAGCGGCACTGTGCAAACCGATCGGTGTAGGACATCAAAGTACAGCGAGAGCAATTCGAAAGCATAAGGAGCCGTCTGCTCTCAAGGTACTTTAATGTCATACAACGATAAGTCTGCGCAGCGCAACAAAGCCAAAATTTGGATATTTTAGACAATATAGAAATCCTGGCCAAGATGTGTTAATATATATTTCTTCTTATTAAAGGAGAAGTCCACTTCCAGAACAAAAATTTACAGATAATGTACTCACCCCTTTGTCATCCAAGATGTTCATTCCTTTCTTCAATTGTAAAGAAATTATGTTTTTGGAGGAAAACGTTTCAGCATTTTTCTCCATATAATGGACTGATATGGTGCCCTGAGTTTGAACTTCCAAAATGCAGTTTAAATGCAGCTTCAAATGCGGGTGTAAACGATCCCAGCCGAGGAAGAAGGGTCTTATCTAGCGAAACGATCAATTATTTTCATAAAGAAATATACAATTTAAATACTTTTAATCTCAAATGCTTGTCTTGTCTTGCTCTCCCTGAACTCTGTGTATTCTGTCTCAAGACAGTTAGGGTATGTTGAAAATCTCCAATCGTATTTTCTCCCTCAACTTCAAAAATCATTTCAAAATCATCCAACATCACTGCAGAAGTACCGACCCAGTCTTTGCAAAGTGAACGTGCAAAAAAGATTAAACACCCTTAACAAAAAAGGTAAAATAGCGATATAGGATGATTTTGAGGGAGAACATGAGATGGGAGTTTTTCGACATACCCTAACTGTCATGAACAGTCCCGGCAGAGTAAGACAGGATGAGCGTTTGACATTAAAAAGTATATAAATTGTATAATTTTTATGAAAATAAACAATCGTTTTGCTAGATAAGAGCCTTCTTCCTCGGCTGGGATCATTTACAACCGCATTTGGGATCGTTTGAAGCCGCATTTAAACTGCATTTTGGAAGTTCAACCTCAAGGCACCATAGAAGTCCACTGTAAGGAGAAAAATGCTAAAATGTTTTCCTCAAAAAACATAGTTTCCTTACAACTGAAGAAAGAAAGACATGAACATCTTGGATGACAAGGGGGTGAGTACATTTCTCCTTTAAAGTTGCCTAATTAATTTAGTCAAAAGCAGTGAGAGATTTTCTCTCGTTTGTTTAATTAACATGAACGATAGACAGCTGGATAGAATGCCCAGATCCAATATACTGTTACACATGTGTTTTCTTTCTCAGCTGTTTGCTTTCACATAAGACCTAAATTATTGTGTTTACACGGATACTTGCAAAGACGGGCATTTGGACACATGCAAGTGTGTGTATTTAACCTTTCAAGGCCTATAAAGCAGCAAAAATAACTCAGTTCAATACTCTCGCACTCTATACACACTGTGCGCATCTCTCTGACAGCACATGCATGTAGCAAAATGAGTTCTCTTTTGATGCTAAATGCATTTTATCTCTTGTTTTAAAACCGAAATGCTTAAAAACACATGCAACGTCACATGAGCCTGTAACCGCGATAAAGAAAATAGTTGAAGATCTCTACCGGTTTACAAATTTCTACCAGTTAATTGTGTCTACCGGTATATCACCCACCCCTACTCTCAGTCTCTACTCCTCCTTGTTCGCCTGCAACACAAAGGTTTAAAAATGCATCCAAAGCACACTACAGACACTGATATAGTCATTTATAGGCTGTGTAAATTTTTATTTGAAACAGTTTTATTGTACACGTGTATATAGATTTAACAATGATGTTTTTCATATTGCTAGCAAATTTTGGGCAATTCAATACATTTTTGACATTCCTGATTCATCCTAAATGGTATTTGACAACATTGCACATAATGCATTAGCATCATTTCAAGCATATAATAGTATGAATAAAATAAACACAGCAGTGAACAGTAAAGACAAGAAATCCATGACTCTTGAAAGGTTCAATTATCTCACTGCTGACAAATGAAAAAGCATGTAATGTAATGCTGAAATAAATAATTGGATTTCGCTTGGAAGCATTTGAGCGCTGTTCTCGACCTCAAAGAACAGTAATACTGTATTATTGAAAGGCAATTCTATTATTTCACACAGTCCAGTTCTTAAATTGTTTACAGTATATTACTGAACAAATATATTAAAACTTATAAACAGGTAAGATAGGACCGAACAAAAAAAAAAATCTACAATTGCATAGCTTATTTTAGGTAGCCATCAACAGACGGAGCGACAGTTGCAGGAGACAGTTTTATTAAGACAAATTGTTTCTCTGTTCATCAAACATCAGACACTTTGCCTGCACAAAAAGACAGAAACCAAACAACAGAGAAAGCAAAGTCTTAAATAAATCAATTTGTTTTATACATCATACTATTTTTATGTTGTCTCTAGTAACCAACATCCACATAAAAAAAATGTATTTTATTATATTACTGTTATTAATAATACAATAAACCAAACATTTATTTATTTTATTATAACATTTAATGTTATTATTATACTTGTATGATTATGATTGTGTTAGGACATTTTACAGTTCATAAAAAATGTTCTTTATTTTACAGTACATGGTAAAATTAATGCTTATATTATATACATTGTATATTGAATGCAATATACAATGTAGTATACTAGTATTGCATTCTGAAAACAACTTGCGTGGCGTATCTACTTACCTCATGCCAGCGTAGTGTATCACGTGGCAGCCCAAGATGGCAGTGCGGACAACAGCTGACAGATTCCACGGCCGCCTCCTCCTCCTCCTCCTCCTCCTCTCCCCTCTTCATTTCCCTCAGCCTATCACTGTCCCACAGGGGGAAAGATATAGAGCGAGAGGAGTGGGCTACTCCAAAATGAGGCCTGGGGTCCCGTTGATAGTGCAAACGTTCACCACTGGGGGGCAGTGTTAGATCCTCACTGTCTCCCTGCAGGTAAAACAAAACATTTACTAAATTCCTCCATCTAGTGGACACATATGGGAATGAAGCTTTGTATTTCAAAGCTAACTTAGCTACATAATTTACAACTAGCTGAAATGGTTGCAACAAGATACTGAATGCATGCCAGCTCAATGAAATCCAACCCTAGGGTCTATCTAGTGCTAAAGAGGCAGACAAACCAGATCATTAATCTATTATAGCATGCCCTATATATGTGATATAGACACATATTAAAGACAAACATGAGTTTGTCACTGTACCTGAAGTATGTTGTGGTCTTCAATGGGAAAGGATTTCAAGCAGTACCAACAAAGTTCAAGGGCGACTCCTATAGCTGTTGAAAAGCACAATCGTTATAAATTAATTATCTCACATACTCCATCTATGCCAACAAGATATGTCAGCACTGTCACAGAACACACAGCCTAAAATAGCCAAGAGTAAATTTAGGCCTGTGTGCTGGCCATTGTTTCCCATCATCCACCTGAGTAAACAGCATTAGCATTTCAGTGCTGAACATTTGCACAAGGGCAAACTGTTCAGCGTTTTTAATGTACCTTATCCTTATTATCAGTGTAAGCATTTATCAGCTGGCTAACAGTGACAGGTTTAGACCTACTCTGTGTGTGCACAGGAGTCGCTGCCAAGGCCTGTGCAATATTTGGGGTCTGGCCGGATTCAGATTTCTCCTGTATAACACAACAGCCCCCGTCCTCGCATGAAACAGCCTGTGAAGCAGCCCATAAAGAAACGGAACAGAAGAGAAAGAGAAACAGGGTTTAGGGACAGTTCAAACAAAGCACGTTTTTGCGTTCACTTCCGTTGCTTTTAAACGTTTTGTATGCAAACATGCGCGCTGCGTCTCGCTGCTTTTCAGACTTTTGACTGATAATTTAAATAAAGTTTAGCGTTTTGCTCTGCTTTTGCGTGCTGCATCATTTTTCAGACGCCCAAGACGCGAAGTAAAAATAATAAATAAATACATACATATAGCCCTTCTTTTTAATTGGTTTAACTGACTTTTCGCAAAGACCCGCCCCCTTTGTTACTGTTGGCGCTCTCATGCCACACATCATTTTCTCACGCAGTCAAAAATACATTGAGGAGCAATAAGGAAACTGACGACGCGCCAACAGACAAGAGAAAGCAGGTTATTTTAGGTACGTCTTATTTTAGTCTCAGCTTTCAAATTCAAACAATTAAGAAATAAGAAATTCAAACAATAAATACCGTTTTGTGGCTCTTTAATGTGTCGTGACAAATAGTTGTAGCCCCTCAGTTAAAGTCCCCATGAAATCAAAATTGAAGGTTTGTTTTTTAGTATGAATATGTTAACTTTAAGGTTATCTATAAACTAGTGTGTTCCAAAACAACGACATAATTCGCGTTTACAAGATATAAGCATTCAAAACTTACAGTTTCTCACTTCTGGCAGTATGAACCATCAATTTTGATGACATCACACTGCACTTCAGCTTCTCATCAAACTTTTTGTCCAATCAAATGCTCTCTAGAATCCGAAGCGCCCCGCCCCCTACACTACAAATATACGCTGAAGGTGCAGCTGAAATCTGTCACTTGTTCAGTGGTAGTATTTTCTGTATGGTGAATGGCATGTAGTGCACAATTGATGCAATAGGGAACGATTAGGACGGTGTAAATATGCTTTCAGTTGGGACAAATGAGGTCTGGTTTTGCGTTGTGTCATGTGAACCGCCGCAGCCTGCATGGTCTGCTCCGGACTTTGGCTTCGGTCCAGAGACGCGGTCGCACTGAGTGGATCATATGTGCGAGTTAGCATATATTAAAGGGGTCCTATTATGCTTTTTCACTTTTTGAACTTTAGTCAGTGTGTGGTGTGTATATTTGGGCATAAAAAAGATCTACAAAGTTACAAATCTCAAAATCAAACTCCCTGTGAGGGGTCAACTGGTAAATATTCACTCTTGAGAGTTTAAGACAAGATATCAACCTTTTCTGAACGTTTAAATCTCGCCCGACAGAGCGGTGCTTTACATTTCCGGTCTCTGGTGTTTCTAGTCAAATTAACAAATTTTCCGAGCCGATAATATAACGTTAAACATGCACACATTTTTATATTTAGTTATATTGAAAAAGTTTCAGTTCAGTAACTTTTTTACCCCGTGTTAACGTGGATATCTATGGAGACCAGACACGAAAGTATAAGGGGCTTTCCTTGCCATTATTGCTTGGATAACCCTTTATTTACATTGCACACGTCTGCAGCACATTACACCATATCCTAACTACACGTAACGCAACACCGCGACACGCAATAAAGAGCGTCTAATGTAAGTTTGAATATCATTCTGCGAGCCATTATAGCTATACTGAAAGCCATAACAGTTAGTTAGTTTACCTCAGATCTTGAAAATAAAGCAAATGTTAAAACTGCAAACTCATTGCGAAACAGCAAACGTATTCCATACCAAAGACGACATCAGTCACTCAGTATGTGCATTTAATAATGTTAAAAAGGTTTAATATTTATGAATTAGATTATAAACGTATCCATTCACTCCCAGAGAGAGTCTGCCCGTTAGTTGGCTGTGATATTTGATTGATTTTGTCTCGTGGCGTCTGGTGTGGAGAGCCAAATTGTTTGTCGCTGGAAACTTATTGCATCGCGTGTAGTTAGGACACAGCCACCGGAGCTGATCGTGGCCAGTCTAGTCAATGCTTGTGTTTATTCTAAAGGCACACGTCTACTTCGATTAAAAATAATGAGTAGTGCGGTGGCTGCGATATACATAAACCTACCAACATCGTTCGTCATGACTTATCGCGAGAAGAAAAACATTACGTTTTAGTATCATAACAGTGGTTAATGGAAAGGCTGTCATTTAGGAATTTTTTTATTAACATTTATAAAATACCGCGAAAGTTTTGCGCAAATCTGTAACGGAAACACACCTAGTGTCAAATCCCTATAAATAGACAATAATGTTTTTTTTCCATATAGAATGACAATCAATGAAACGTCAGCACTGGATGACTAATATTATATGGAGAATAACTGTGCTACAAAAAATCATTTATTACTAATAATCTGTGTGCTGATTTGAAAATAAAGACCAACTCTGACCTGCTCGTGTTGGTTCTGTGGAGAGATTAGTTCCTTGTTGCTTTGGTCAGTCTGACTCATTCTGTATTTAAAAGATAGAGTAAGTAAAGATTAAAAATACATGTTTCTATTGTTTTTGTTTATTTGTTTTTACATTTTAATGAAATCATTGGCACGTGGCTGTGCCTCTCCTCAGACAGTGCCTTGACAGTCAGTCTCAATTACTGCTGTTTACCCCTCAACGGGAGGTTATCAATTAATCCATCTGCCTACGAATTACACTCAGAGGCTTGAATTTCCCAAGCCGAGACCTTTTAACTCACCCTGACACTAGCTAAACAACAGCAGTTAAGTGTTGTACTTATAGAGAGCTCACTTACCCCACTGGGGCCGCTTGGCCGTCGTTAACCGTCCCCGCCATCTCACTGACCTCCCGTTTCCGTGGGAGCAACCTCTTTTTGTTTATGCGCTCTCTCGTTCTCTCTCTCTAACCCCTTCTTCTCACGAAACGGAAACAGTGGCTATTTAATATTTGATGAATCTCAATGGCTCACAAGCAGATTTGCTGTAAAGAGTGACAGCAGTGGAGCTCAGGTGTCAGGCCTCGTCTGCCTCAGTCAGTCTGGACTCCCCAGCTGAGGATAAACACCCCTGAGGGACATTTTACCCCATCTGCCACAATAGCACTTGATGTAAACATCAAATGGATTACGCCCTCGAGACAAGAGGGCTGTTTGCACACACAGTGTGGACCTAATATAGTACCAAAGAGTGAGTGCGAGTGCATGTGGTGCAATATCTATGAGTGTGTGTTCAAGTGTTGTCCCTGTGGGCTTTTAGAAAATAGACTCTCTTAAAGCACACTTTTCACACTCGCATTTAATTTGTCTGCTGACGTTGTCCAACAGTATATATACACATATCATCAGATGATATAATAATATTACTATTTTTTTCTGCTTTGTCATTTTCATCACATCTTACATGTTTTAATAAACATATTTTATAAAAAGGTAACAGAATATTTTAGTGCCACTGTTACACGTTTCATGTACTTACTCTAGTAATTACAGTAAATTATGCATAATAACATGCAACTAACCTAAACCAAACCCTAATCTTAACCCTTGCCCTATAGTAAGTATACATTACTAATTAATATTAGTCAGTACTTAAATATATAATTACAATATACACCTTAAAATAAAGTGTAACCACTAAATACATTTAAAACATATTTAAAATGTTTTGTTAAACAGAATCTATTTGTGTTTAATAACATTCTGTGATGGAAAGTACATTCTAAATATGTTTAATTATTTAATTAATAGCTGAAATGTAACATATGCTCATATAAGTTATTATATTAGCTTAGTTATTATATGAGCTTAGTCGTAATTCCTTTGATTTTTTCTTCACACATCATGCCTCATATTTCATCTCTAGTTCTTCACTGACACTGTTGTTAAAAAAAGTAAATTAAAAAAATTACATTTGAAGGTTATAAATGTTTCTCTTTGAAAAAAGTAAGTAAAAGGCAATAGCCAAAAATACATTGTATGGGTCAAAATGATCTATTTTTTCTTTTATGCCAAAAATGATTAGGATATTAAGTAAAGATCATGTTCCATGAAGATATTTTGTACATTTCCTACCGTAAATATATCAAAACCTAATTTTTATTAGTAATATGCATTGCTAAGAACTTCATTTGGGCAACTTTAAAGGCAATTTTCTCAATATTTTGATTTAAATTTTTATTTTAATTTATTTATTTATTTTTGTATTCCGGATTTTCAAATAGTTGTATCTCGACCAAATACTGTCCCAACAAATCATACATCAATGGAAAGTGTATTTATTCTGCTTTCAGATGATGTATGAATCTCATTTTCAAAAAATTGACCCTTATGACTGTTTTTGTGGTCCGGGGTCACACACACACACACAAATATATGTATATGTATATATGTATATGTATGTATAAATGTGTCTGTGTGTGTAATAATAGATACAATAAAATACAATACAATACAATTCTAAAAAAAAATACA
>JAHKKF010481947.1:0-19521 GCA_019740295.1 Labeo calbasu | reverse complement strand
AAATGACTATCAAAACAAATAGTATGCTACAAGCTCTATTGAAGGAAGAGAGGAAGTTTTCTTTTTTTTTCTTTTTTTTTTTTTTTTTTACTTTTATGGCATTCTTGCAATTTCCCTGTGGCAAAGAGCCAGAACACAGACATTTAAAAGAGAACTAACTGTGTCAGGCATTAGGACAAACACTTCCCCAACCTTCAGAACAAACTCCCTCCCAAGGAATGTTTAAAAGGAGCTGCAAAACAGAACCTTTCCTCCTCTGCCTTTATTTCTTCATGTTGGTTATAACTGTTTAAAAAGAAGATGACAGGAAAAGACTAACAGTTCTGCTATAGACATCTACACCAAAATCATGAGTGTTTCTTTAATGTATAAGACCTCACACTGTTACAGTTCATAGAATTAAAGTGTTGATGTTGTTTTAGGTAGTTAGTGTTGTTCATATTGAGTCAACACTCATACAAGTCCAAGCTGATAAACTATGCTCACTTTCAGTCTTGGTCTTGGCTGTACGATCACCATTTTGTCAACTGTTTAGATCAGGGGCACATTTCCCAAAAGCATTGTAAACTTAAGCAGATCATGGAAACAAGTGGTACCTGTGGTTTCTACAATCATTTTAGGCTTGCAATGCTTCAGGGAAATGCAGTCCAGCACAGTATGTTAACTTTAGGTGTTTTTTTTTTTTTTGTTTGTTTTGTTTTTTGAGGAATATGTGACAAATGCCACTGATTTATATGGTTAAGGATTTAATTGTGTGCATTCTAACATTGTTAGGTTATTACGATTTGCTTTAGCTACTTAAGATTACTTATAAAAAATAATTACAAATAAATAAAATATTTATATAACTGTCACAGTCTGAGTTTGGACTTTGTTTCCAGTCCACACTGTTTCCACTGTTGAGTTAGTTATGGTTATTAAAATTGTTTGAACCTTTATCTTTGTTACTGTGTGTATCTACAACCAAGTTGTGACAGAAGACCGGACCACAAAAGAAGTGATAGCGATGTTTGTTTAACATCCCTGCTGTCACGAATCTGGTCCAGATTCTCAGTCTGCTCGCCACCAGAGGTTGCCTTGCCATGCTCCACCTCACTCACGATGCTCACAGCTGCAGCCAATCACGATCGGTATAAATACGAGGCCCTTCCCACTATTCTGGGCTGAGTATTGCATTGCGTTTAGCACTCTCGTTGTGTTAGCAGCTGTATGGAGCCACTGTTTATCCTTAGCCTAGTTCAGTCGTGTTTCTAGTTAGGTTACCCTTGTCTTGTTTTCTAGCCTGGTTATTTCATCTTGTCTGCCTTCCGCCTGCGCTGGACTTCTCACCTGTCATGGATTTAACCCCTTGCCTTTTCGTTTCGGACTCTGTTCGCACCTCGAATTAACTCTAGCCTGTCTATTTGGATTACCTCCTTGCCTCGTCCCTTGGATTACTTTCGCTGCTGATCAACCCTCACCTGCCTTATGGATTACTCTTGTGTCTTGCCCAAATATACCTGTTTGCCAATGTTCGACCCTGCCTACGTTTGATCATGTCTTTGTTTGTCAATAAAGCTATGCAGATGGATCCGCCCCCTTCACGCAAAAGTCACTCCATTGCAGAATACTCGGCCGCAAAAGCATCCAGCAGCTTTTCACATAGACACTGGTCAGGTATGGACACTGCAAGAATATTATTAGCAAGCTCTGAGTCAACTCAAGTTACAGCTGTTGTTCCTGAGTCAAGTCACAGCTAATCTTTATGAGTCAAGTCAAGTCACAGCTGATCTTCATGAGCCAAATCAAGTTACTGCTGTTGTTCTTGAGTCAAGTAAGGTCACAGCTGATCTTCATGAGCCAAGTCACATTTCAGATGTTCATCCAGGGTCAAGTCATGTCTCAGTTGATCACCCAGAATCTTGTCACTTCTCAGCTGGTCATCCAGAGTCAAGTCACATCTCTAAGAGCCTTGTCACGTCTCGTCTGACCTCCCAGAGCCTCGTCACGTCTCGTCTGATCATCCAGAGTCACGCCACGTCACATCTGCTGCACCCAGATCGTCAAGGTCAGTCCTTTGTAATCCCAGTCGGATATGTAGTGTAAGGGATCCTCCATGGGTGTCTTCACGTGCTGCTGGTATCTGTAAACCAGCGCTCACCAACTCTTCAGCCCCAGAAGTAACCAGTCCCTTCCTACGCTTGACCATGTTTTTGTTTGTCAATAAGCTGTGCAGATGGATCTGCCCGCGTCACACGTCAGTCACTCCGTTACATCTGCCATAGGACTTTTGTGCCTTGAGCAGGAAGAAAGCTACCTCGAGGAACACATAGTGGAGTTTCTGAGTCTTGTGTATCTGACCACCTTCCCAGATAACTGCCTATACACATTTCTACTCGCGAGACTGAACACCGCCACACCAGAATATTGTCCTCGGGGGAGCTTTGTCGTGTTTGGGGAATTGGTGCTGAACGCTTGTGAATCAGCCTTCATCATCAGCCTCACGGATGATGACACTCCCAAACCAATGCCCAGCCAGTCACCACCACCCCACTGCAAGGAACGAGAGCCTGAGCCCACCGCAGATGGACAGAATGCCTTAGCCGTGACGTCAGATCCATCACCAGAAGAAGCAACTGATTCTGACACAAAGGGGATCCTGTCCGAACAGGTGTGCATGCTGACTGTCTCATCCATTGTGGAGTCAATACTTGGGAAATTTGAGGATATGGATGGGAGCCTCACCCAGCCTCCTGCCACTGAGAGTGACTGTTTACTGGACACTGACACTATTTTGGGAGAGTGTGAGAATTTGCTTCTTCTGAACCCGCCTGATTCAATTCATCTGTCTGACTCACTGGTCCCTCTCCCACCTTCTCTCCAAACTGCCTTAAGAGTTTTATTTTTCTTTGGATTTTGTGTATTCTTCAGTCTCCTCAGCCCTCAGCCAGTCCTGTTGTCCAGTCATCTCTGTGCCCCATCAGTTCCTCCGTTTCACCTCCTCCCAGTGGTGGGGCTCCGTCTCAGGCCTGCCGGGATTCTTCGTCTCCTGGACCTGAGGCTCCCTTGGTCAGTTGGCTCCACCTGGGTCAGACTTTGCCATGGCTTAGCTGTGAACTTGCGGCCACCATGGAGCAGTCCTGTGTTTCTATTCACACTCTCCTGCTCAAGGCTCCTCCCTGGTCATCTCCTCCACCAGCACCTCCCTGGATTTTGTTTGTCCTTCCCCTCCCAGTCGTCCATCCACCTCCAAAGCCTCCTCCTGCATTCCCTCTGCCTGTTTGCACATCCCTTCACCACATCCTTGTCCATCTGTCGGTACGAGGTCGTGCCTTCTGGGAAGGAATGTACTGTCACGGCCTCAGTTCGGACTTTGTTTTCAGTCTGTACCGTTTCCACTGTTGAGCTGGTTGTTATGGTTTCTGATTAGTCGTCACTATATTCAGGTCTTTAATTAGTTTAGTTTGTCCAGTCTTGTCAGTGTATGGTTGTGTTTATCTTTCCTGCCTCGCTTTATGTGTACGTGTGGATATTATTAAATCTATTTGAACCTTTATCTTCGTCGTCATGTGTACAGGCTAATTATGACAATAATTATATATATATAAAAGATTCTATACTATGTAACACTTATTTTGTTGTTTTTAAACGTTAATATTCAATCTTTGCCATCATTACTTGGTGTTTTGTTTTTTTGTTTGTTTTTGAATTTATTTTGTATTTTTGAAAGCTTATCGTTTGTATATATGTGTGGTGAAGTGGTTCTAGGAATCTGTTTAAAGAACAGAGTTTTAAAGAGCATTTTAAAACACAAAGTGCTGTTGTTGGTATGAAATGCAGACCAAAGACCACAGATCTGCCTCCTGGCAATTAGTTCAGAACGGCAATATCAGTAATGAAACACTCTTCAGATGAGAGTGCGGTTAAGGACACTAAAGACAATTTTGCAGCATAGACAGTCTTTGGTTGGTAATCCTGAGAAGTCCCTAGATGTCTTAGACATGTTTCCTAGACAGGAACATGCCTAGACCTAGACACACCTGGCACACACCTCATATAAATCTTAGTCTGTATAGTACCTTTTGTCCTCTACATTGCGATGTTTTAAAAGCTGTAAAATATATATTTTATTTTAACTGTTGTTTATGTTTGTTTAAGTCTTCCTTATTTGAAAGGTTGAAAATAATTTTTCATCGCTCTCTGGGGAAGACATCTGAACAAAAATTATGTTCAGCCTACATCAGACCCATGGTGACTGTCATGGCAAAGCATAAGTTTCTTATTACCACACTGAATAACTCAACTAAAATACAGAAACTATGAAACTGGTGATGGTAATATTAAACAATATTGTATTAGAGAATCATATAGGCGCAAGCACCTGTGTTAGTGTTAAATTGTCACTGGAGTTGAGGAGACATAACTCTTAGTGTTATTTTTCAACTTCATAAAGTGTAAGTATAACTACATCATTGTGTTAAATAAGTAACACTTGGACAGTATGTGCATTCATTTGTAGTTTTGATTTTAACTATCACAGCTGAATAAACACTTGTCATTTTGCTGTGTAATTTACTTGATTCTAATTCAAAGACAAACCTCTGAGAATATTTCAAAGATCTGATGCCTTAAACCTGTCAAACCCTATGATTAATTCTTCCTCAAAGGTGCTCATTATTGCAGCCTGGTATCTTGCATATCTTTGTTTCTGTGTGAGCTTGTAGAAACCTTGCAGTATATTGTGCACTTGAGTTAAGCCAGCTAATTTGATTATAACTGTTGATTTACATTAGCTCTTGCTCTTGTGTGCAGAATCCATTGAAAGGTTATTGAATGTATAGTTGCCATGGTCTCTGGAGACAACTTAACCTCTAGCCCAGTATCTTTGTTTTAAATTTGTTGCAGCTACTAAATTACCTATGTATATGCTAAAACTTGTGAATGTAAGTGAAAGGGAGTTTCACGAATATGACGATGGCTCTTCACAATGTTCTGAATCCCCATAATTAGCTACAAATCAGTACAAGTACAGAGTGATGATGGAACAACTAGTGTTAAAAGAGGAAAAGTTGATAGCTCAAGTTTGTCAACCTTATTTCATGCCTCAAATAGCCCTGAAGCATCAAAATGGCCAATGAACTAAACGCTTGTGCCTTTTCTACCACAACCAGGAGCATTACTTGTCAAGGATCACAGAAGGTTCAACAGGGCAGATCATTAAGTGAATAAGAGATGGCTAGCCACAATATTTCACAGTCGCATATGTTTGACTCCACCTAGCCCCACAAGATATTACTGTAGTATTACTGTGGACAGCAAAAAATTAGTACAAACTTATGCAATTCTGGACAATGGCACCCAACACAGTAGCATCCTTCCAGCACTTGAGGGATGGTCAGTTGATTTCCAGTTTTCCTCCGGTTTATATCAGGTGAGAGGTCCGAATTCACAGGCATCTTCACTATTCTGCTCCTCACATTAGCTGAGCAGACATACCCCATTAAGAGAATTCAGAGACTGTTGGTATACTACCCCACTACTATGTGTCCCGGATGCATCACCACCATCACAATGTACACACTCTTGAAAGTTAGTAAAAGGAAAAAGTAAAATGAAATATCAAAGATCCAGCAAGATAAAAAAAAAAAAAAAATCTGATTAGAATATAAACTTAGAGCATAATATGAACCTGAAGTGTGCTCCTAAGTTGAATCTATCAGTGGAATGATAAAAATAAGAAAGAGTGGGGTCTTGGAATCTCTTGTTTATTCCTATAGGATGTTCTGTTTAGCTTTTCTGGGTGACTGTCAATAACTAAGGAAGAGGAGGCTTAGGAGACTTCTCTCCATAAATACATCTGATTGCTGGCTTGTGTTCACATTGTTGGTGATCATGGTGATCATCCCCTCTGCTCCGACACATATGACTGGTCTGTGGAGTAATTAGCACTTGTTCTGCTCTGAGATCTTAAGGTGTTAATGATAGGCTGTGGTGCAGCCTTTAACACCTGTGACACAGGAAATTTCCTCATAGAGCTCCAGCATGGATCAGTCTGGACCTGTATATTTTGTCTTTTCTCCCAACATTCAGTTCTGCCATCTCAGTCTCTATCTCTTACTTTCCCCTCCCTCATCTTCAGTAAATACAACAGCAAACAGGAAATCCTAAAATTGGGCAGTGCATATTAAATAACAAAAACAATACAAAAAAATCTGATTTGACTTTTCCCCCACAATGATATACATTGTGTTCATGTATAATGTTAGTAGTTTGTACAGATGTGGACTAACATTTTGCATCTACAACATGTATTTTTCAGAGCTCTTTGACCCTTAAAGGTACAGTTGAAATCAGTGTGCTTAATAATGTGCCTTTGAACACCTCAGACTCCACAGGAATATGTGGATATATACTGTATCAGAAAATAAACAGAAATGGCACTGAAAAAAATGAATGATGCCCTAGACTTAATATTTTACAGCATTGCTTTTGGTCAAAATAACTGGTCAACCATGTCTTATAATCATTGATAAGTTCCTGATCTGGCCTGATCTGGTGATCCAGTTTTCTGAAACAGGGTACAAGAGTGCATTTCATTGGTACACCAGTGCGTTCTTTGATATTCACTTAATTTTTGGATGATGTACATCATCAATTTTTTGATGATGTACTGACTCTGGCATCCAGTGTCAGAGTCAGTACAACAGCCCCAAAACATTCCACCTCCACCGTGTTTGGAAAGTTTTTTTTTTCCTGCAACCAGAGAATCTGAGAGATGGGTTACAAAAAAATTCTAATTTAATCTCACCTGTCGTTTGATGATTACGCTTATGTTTTTCGCTCAGCAGTGCAGTCATCCTGGGTCTCTTTCGGTGTCGGTCGGAATTGTCATACCTTGTGTCTGATGATCAGCTTGAGTATGTATGGGGGTTGAATTAGACACTGTTTGCTCCATCCAAACAATCTTTCACTGCAACTGTTTTCCTGCAGCCATGTCCTGTGAGATTGTCTACAAAGCCCTAGACCTTAAATGTCTTGTTAAAATTGTGTGCGATGAAAAAAGGAACATCACAGCCTCTGGACATATGCTTATCCACCTTATTTTGCAAATCAGAAGTATGCTTTTTCTGTAAATGTGCAAGACTTCAGATTTAGTAGCTGGTAAAAGTAAATAACTAGAAGAATAACAAAGTGCTACAAACCTGTGCTGATGATTACGATAATTAATTAAAATAATATTATAACAAATAACAGTTTGCAATATTAAGCAGCATAAACGACTGCTTTTGTACAAAACTGGAAGTAAACGACACTGGAAGCATTGAACATTCAAGTTACAAATGGCTGCACCCACTTTTACATCAAAAATAAAACAATGTCCACATTAATCTGGATAATCTGAAACATATCTTTTATTCTACATTATGTGTAATCTTTCTGAAGGTGGTCTCACAAAAGGAACATTTTGAAAAAGACATTTTTGTGCTGTAGTGTGGACTGTGAAAATGCCTCGGGTTACGACTGTAAAACTTGTTCCCCGAAATGAGAAACTGTGTCCCTTTGCCACACCTCCTGAGCGCCTGAGAAAGGCTTGCTTTAACCTATCAGATGCTAACACTGTTACTGGTTTACCTTTGTTGCTTCCCTGGTACACTGTCACACGCAACACCAATCGAGACTGGGCTAGCTTTGCTTTTGTGTCAGACACTATCACGCAGAAGGCATTCCCAAAAGTGCCATCGTTCAACTCAATGTCTCGTTCCCCTTTGAGGGAACCTGTGCTGTCTCAAATGATGACTGCAGCATCACAGACAGCTTGCTTTTCTTATGTGCCTCCTGCTTTTCAGGTGGTCACTCAATCTTTAATTTGACCACCAAATCAGTCACAACCTCCAGTAGCTCCTTATAAGTGCACAGTAAAATCCCCAGAGTAAAATCAACCCTATTCAGAGAACATTTGGTCCCTCTCTAAATAGAGTTCAATTAACACTGAAGCAGAGTTCAAGTTAATTAGATAATGAAGTGATCAATTAAAAGGTAACTGAGCATTAGTGATGAACACCTGCTGTTAACAAGCAGAATCACTGAAGAAAAGAGAAACACAAGAACAACAACTGATTTCAGCCACAGATTAAATCAACTGAATTAAAATAAGTGAATAAATCTCTCAAGATCTCAGCAGATGATGATTAAACAACTCCACAAACAGCATCACCAGCTTTACTCATTATTAACCAGACTGGTTATTTCTGTCACCCGTCTACAGACGCTCTTATTGAGAATTACAGAGGATCAGTGACCGGTTGCGTCATGCTGTTGTGAAATGCCATTGGCTCTTATGCGTCTCGTGACCGATTGCGTCATGCTAAAGTTCGGTAGTATCTTTTTGAATGAGATATGAGCGCGTTAATGGAGCGGGATCATTTTCAGCAATCAAAACCTTCTGTTTTTCGCATTAAGATATCGTACGGCTTCAGAAAACTCGGAATGCAACAGGACTTGTTTGTAATGCTTTTATACTGCTTGTTTATGGTCGGTTTTTGCAATAAATACCTTTGCTGTGAAACAATATTGCAATTGTTTAGAAACAAAATTATTCAAATTATTAAAAGGGTCAAAAGACAAACCAAAGCAAACCTTGACCACAATTATGGTGGCATCATGTTTTTGTTTGTTTGTTTGTTTGTTTGTTTTCCCCCACTGACCAATAAAACATCAACTTCTAAACCTCTGCTATTTCTCAATTAGTGCTTCTGTAGACATACAATAAAGCCAGTCTGGCTAGTAATGAGTGAAGCTGGTGATGCTGTTTGTGGAGTTGTTTAATCAGATTTTGAGAGATTTAATGTCTTTTATTTCAGTTGATTTCATCTGTGGCTGAAGTCAGTTGTAGTTCTTGTGTTTCTCGTTTCTTCAGTGATGCTGCTTGTTAACAGCAGGTGTTCATCATTAATGCACAACCATCATTTGATTACTTAATTATCTCATTAACTTTAACTCTGCTTCAGTGTTAATTGAACTCTATTTAGAGAGGAACCAAAGGTTCTTTGAACAGAGTTAATATTACTCTGGGGATACATGTTATAGACATGTTATATAATGGACATAGCAGTGCAGTAGTGCAGTGATGATCCATTGTTGAGTTCAAAGCCGTAATAGCTTGTTTAAAAAATAGACAAGGTTTGATAGGTCAGACCACTAAGGCAAGCAAGGGACATGAGACAGGCAAGCAAGAATGGCTAGATGGGGAAGATTTATGACTCTGCAGAACGAAATTTTCACTTCCCAAATCAGAGGGCATTTTCAAATCACAATGGGTGTGTTTTAGCTTCACCTGACTTCCTAAAAGAATGGAAGCCCATACTAAACCCCATCCTAAAACATAGCCTCCAATGGGATGGAGTAAATTGGGTGAAACGGTTGCAATGAAAAATGTCCCACTGACTGAGGATCATTTACAAAACACAAGAAGTGATAAAGGAAAGGATGTAGGACCACAACTTCTCCACCTGAAATTTACCTTGCCTCTTGCTCTCTCATTGATTGTGGGCTGTTGCCAAGTCATTTTCCTTAATAACCCACAACACCCATGGTCTCACCTGGCCATAGATTTAAAAACTGATCTTTTATTTATTTATTTATTTTTTTTGATCAGTTATTTTTGTTAAAACAGGTAATTTCTCAAAAACATGTCAGCTGATAATTGGTAGACTGAGAAGGATATGGAGGAAAGTTCATGGGTAGCCACTAGGGATCTTGGATCACTGACTAATCTCAGACTTTTACAGCGATCCTCCTGATTGACCAGCTCCCAGAGTCAGGGGACAGCCCAAGAAATGAACACCAGGGGGTGTTCCTAGAAGGGACACGTTTTAGTAACGTTTTAGTCCATGGTTCATATAATTGCCTCCATATCAGCCGCAAAGCACCCGTAACTCTGAAAACAAGCTATAAACATTGGCATCCTCCATAGGGGAGCTCAGCTAATCATTTACAACTGACCCATCTGACTGAAACATCTCTGCTTCACATATGCATGTATATCTTGTGTAAATGTGTCCTGTACTTTGTGATGATGCGTTAAAAAAATGTGAAACTTACTGAGCCTTTATCTAGATAGATATAGACAGATATATCTAGATATAGATAGACAGATAGATAAATAGATGACAGAAAATAGATATAGGTATATACATGCATATGTACATGGGTGACATTTTTTGAGGGGGTGTCGTCATCCCCATTGTCAGCCCCGCTGCAATTGGAGCGGTTAGCCATGCCCAGGTCCGGTCGTATGGAGGTACTAGACGGTGCTAAATACCCTTGAACGAATTAAAGCAAAAGCAATTGAAGATCTGGCAAACTATGCAATGTGTTTTTCCAGCGTTGAGCAATGTAGCCAATCACAGACATATCTGACTCCCCTTCAGAAAGCGTTGGATCGAAGTGCAGTTTTGTGTGCTTATGAATCATCTCATGACTAACTAAGTGCAGACGCGATGTAAATAAGAGATCCGTTGTGTAGTTTAGAGCACTTCATCGATTCAGAATTTGTATGAAACGTATGATTCGCTCTTGAAATAGCAGTGACTGACACAGTGATAACCAAAGCAATGGACGGGACAAAACTATATGTGAGAGTAGCCTCAGTGGTTTAATTCTGGAACCGATCCTTGCCAAACTACCTTAGACAGCTCGCGTCCTGAGCAAGATCTAGTTCACGGACCAAAAGCGTGTGTAAATTTTATTGAGATCGGGACATTAGATAATAGGTTTCAGGCTCTAGCCCGGACCTGGCCCGAGATGCTCAGGCTCTAGCCTGGCCCTTGTCCGACAGCTTATCAGAATTCTCAGCCTGATCCCGACCTGAGCCCCTCTTCTCCCAAAACATCTTATACTACTGTTTCAGCTATTAAAATAGTTCAGTTTTGCATGCAATGGTAAAGTGATTATATTTCGTTTTTTATTAAGTTCACTTAGAAAAAAACGTTTTGAAGCATTTTTTTTTTGTTTGTTAATTATAAGTTTTGTTTTTTAAAGTAACAACAAAGCGGCCAGCGGAAGACTGATTATAGTCTATTTGATCAATTTTGCCTTCTCAAATTATCATGACTTGCCTAAAATAAAATCTATAGATATGAAACAGTTCAAGTATAAAACAATGTTAGTTTAAACGTTAAACCTAGATAAATGTGTGCTAAATGCTATCCAATCATTTGTGCGGAAAGTGGACGCTAAAGCCATTTTGGAGGACATGGAAGCGCCAGCTTGCATTTTTTTCTGTGGAAACAATTTAAAATATTCCATCATTTTTGCTGATAAAAGTAAGAATAAGAACACCAAGGGGTGTCAGGCTCGGGCTGAAATGCAGGGCTCTACCGGGACATATCAACCAGCAGCCTAATTTCATTGCCAGTAACGGACAGTAAAGTTCAGGATTGAATGGTAAGCAATTTATAACAGAATAGTCCCACAACTGATCATTTATTTTTTCCTCACGTGTTTCACCTTTAGTAACAACCAATCAAAACGGATACATTTCAAGTGACACATTTCTGGTTAAAAATGAAAGATCATCAACTGACACTTAAAACGGGAAGCCTCACCAGATTCAAACCAGCAGCAAGAGTCAAAAGCTCATTCACAGTTTAGTAAACGTTGGCAACCTCTTTAAGTTATTATTGACTGCTCTGTATTGACTGCTTTGGTGCGTTGCAATACAGTAGGGCATTGTTTTGATGTTTATCCGAAAAAGATTTTTTCCTTTGGTTTTTTTTTTCCCCCATTTTTTTTTCCTTGCCCCCCCGACTCAAGAGACAAATGTCACCCATGCATACATATATACATACACACACACACACATATGTGGTAGATAGATATTACACACATCTTGGCTCTCTCTGTCTCCACCGAATCCATATCTGGTCCATACAAAGTTACAGTAACACCTGGCAAACTGTAGGCATGAGTTTGTTGTTTGATGACACCAAAGACTTTTTATGGCAGCTGTCCCAAACAAGTTGTGGCCTGATCATGGGTTTGGAGGCTTACTAAACCCAAGACTCAACTAGCATCTGCAGTCTTTAACTATGATCCTCACAGATTGTTCAGCAACTCCTTGCAAAACTATCCTCCTTACTGTGTGGGGCCAGTATAAACACATATCCTCCAGGTTAATTGTTAAAAAAAAAAAGTTGCATATCTGTGCATCAATTATCCCAACTTATTGCCCTCTCTAGGGTTGTGGAGTTTTTTTTTAAAAACATTTATTATTAATATTATTATAATTATTTTTATTATTATTATTATTATTATTATTTTTAATAGCGATTAAATAGCAATTATCTGCAGCTCTACAATCTTCTGCCACACATCATCACTGTGTTTCCATAATGCTGCATCATTACAATGCACACAGTTTACATCAAAGACAAGCATATGCTGAATTGCTGGAACCAGTACAGCAGGCCAATTTACCATGGCTGCAAGGCTTTACCTGTATCCCAGTCACTGTAAACATTTTAAGCTTTTCATGTGTCTATGTCCTTGTGAGTATAAACATGAGTATGTCTGCCTGTCCTTGATTATTGGATTTGTGTGCTCGATTTGTTTATGGATTACTCTGATCTGGTTTGGATGTAAGATGAACAGCAACCTCATTGTTTTAATGCCCTGCAGTGCGGCTGTTATTAAAGACGTGAAAAGGAGTTGAGCTGTAGTGGGCCAGCTGGAGGTGGTTTTGTGGCGGTATCTCAGATGTTAGTAGTGTATGGCTGAGGTGTAAGTTTTCCTCTATTGCCTTGGGAGGTGAAAAATTCCAGAACAGCATCAAAGAAAGCATTACCATGCACAAAACTCGGATCAGGCTTTTTTTTTTTTTTTTTTTTTTTGAGAATTCAAGTGTTGATTAAAAAAAAAATAGAATAAGTTAGAATAAAACAATTTGTTTTGTTTAAAAGCAGGGAGTCTTTTCTCTGTTTGCATATGTTACATGTTCAAATGTTCATACAACAAAATATTCTGGGGGCCATGAAAGTTCTACGAAAATGATCAAAAATGCTCGTGCCGGCATGGCAACTTTAAAAAAAAAAAAAAAAATGCTGGTGGAAAAAGAGTTAATAAATACTGTGGGAGAAACAGTGACTACATGCAGCACAAGCGTGAAACATAAGATCTTTGTCTTTTATCTGAAATCTTCTCATCTTGTCAAGGTTGAGTTGAAGAGAGAAGCAATGCGGGCTCAAATACAGAGCTTTATTTATAAAAAGGCAAACACAAAGAAGCCACAAGGAGCAAACAGGAAAAACTCCAAAGGGCAAAAAACACAATGTCAGCACATGAGGAGACTGGAAGCCCAACAAAAAAAGAAGGGTGTTAGAAACCAAACGCACACAAAACAGAGTACACAGGAAGGCAAAATAGGAAAGGAACTGAGAAGGATAATGAAAGATGGCAGATGAGGCAAACAAACTAATAACAAGGTAACAAGGGTTGGGGTTAAGACAAGAGCATATGACAAACATAAACAAACAAAAGCCATGTGTTCACACAATACACAGGACAGAAGAGCACATGGCAGAAAAACACCATCCACTACAGTATGTGCTCAAAAAGAAAACAGGGCATCTAGGACTTACAGAGGCATGGATGTAAGAATTCCACCACCGAAACACAGAACCAAGGCTTGACAGAAGTGCCAGGATCCAGACATCATGCCCAAACACACAAACCATAACAGACATGAGTGTACAGCCACACAAATAAAACTGAGGATGTGCAATCATATAAAGGTTAAGGTTATATATATAAGGTTAACGGGGATGTCAGGATCCCCTCACCACAGATCCAGATAGAAACTAGAACAGAGGTGACGCATTTATTGCCTCTGCAGCCAATTTACGGTCAAATATTTTACAGTGTATCAAATACTCGTTTTTGCTGTTATTGTTGTTGTTTTCCACAGAGGGTTTCAAAATATGTTCTAAAAAACATGTAAACATGAAGACTTACAAAAACTTACAAAAACTTGTGACATTTTGTCCCAGGATTACAAAGATAGACAAAGTAATTTAAAATAGAAATGCAGTTAATTAATCAAGGTGACACAGGTAATCCAACAGAGATGAAACAAATGAATCAGTGTGCACAACACAACATGACAAATACGGACAATGAACAGAAGGAAATGAGTAAATTACCCAATGAAAATGAACTAAAAGTCAAGTAAAGCCACATTTATTTATATAGCACTTTAGAGATTTTATCAAAGCAGCAGTGTTAAACAGGAAAAAATTGTGTCGACAATGCAAGAGGACAATAGTAAACAGTCCATTTTTGATTCAGTTCATCATTGATTCAGTGATGTCATCCTCCAGTTCAGTAGAGTTCTTTTTAAACAGTGTCTGTGCAATCAAGTCAACAATACTACCAGAAATTAAGTGTCCCCAACTAAGCAGCCAAAGGTGACAATGGCAAGAAACGTCTCAGGTTACGTATGTAACCCTGGTTCCCTGAGAAGGGAACGAGACACTGTCTCCTCTAAAGGTCGCTAAGAGGAACCTTTCCTACAAGACCCGTGTCTGAAGCCTACATACAAAAACTACACAGTACTGGCTGGCAACAGCCTATGATGTCACTGCCAGCACGACCACATAGTATAAAAGGCGCCGGTCGAACACATTATCCGCTTGTTCGTCTGAAGCTCATGTCCGAAGCATGGCGACGAGACTAGGATGCAGTGTGTCGTTCCCTTCTCAGGGAACCAGGGTTACATACGTAACCTGAGACATACGTAACCTTTAGAAGTCGCTATGGGGAATGGTTATACCCACGCTGCGATGCTGAGGGCAGTGCAAGCCAGACACCAAAGTACCAGCTCCACCCAAGGAGAGGGAGCTGCCCCAATGATGTCCAGGTGGCTGTCAGTGACTTAATCCCTTTGGCCAAAGGCCTGAGCTGCATACTCAAGAACCTACCTGTAAGGGCAGGGCTAACAGAAGCCTGACCCTAGGGCAGAGCTCAGACTTGGAATCAGACAAGAGATTCCTTTAAGGGATATAGCCTATAGTCTAGGACAGTAGTCTAGACCTCGGCTTGTCAACAGGGGGTTTACCTACTGCTCTGCGTGACCTCGCTCGAAAAGCTGGTCGGGCAGGTCATCGGCACCCCATTCAGAGGTGTCGATAAGATACATAAATCGAGTGTGGTCCAAGGCACCGGGGCCAAACATCTCAAGAAAGGGTACGAAGCTAAATGCATAATCCCCACCATACAGGATTTTAGAAAGAACACAAAGCTAGTGTGCGTTCCTACCACAACGTGGATTTTAAAATGTGCCAGGCTAGCCTGGATACTCAAATACCATTCACAAGCAGAGAAGCTTGAGAACACAAATCCCAAATTAGAGAGGTTCTAAGCTCTCAGGGAGCAGAATCATGCTCAAAGTGACTCTTCAATAAGAGCACCCTTTAATATTGAGCACTGCAAAGCTCAATATTGAGCGGCTTGAATGGGATGCCCCGAAGCAGAGGAAGTAAACTCTCTTAGGATAAGAGGAATTTTAATTGCTCAACAGGGAACGGCATGCTCACAAGAGACCCTGATTCCTTGAGAAGAGCAAAAGAAGGCTGATTTAACATCATCCCACCAGGGGCTACCAGCTGGAATAGCCAGAGCCATAGGGAGTGAAGGCCTCTCGACATAGTACCTCTCGAGGTACCTATAGCTCCAATTAGGAGTGACATGCTCACACAAGACCCTCAGTGAGAGGAGCATTGCAAAGCTCATGCAATGTCAGGGGCAAAGAAAGATGCCTAAAGACCTAGGCTGGTGTCTTATGGAGCTCCAGGAGACCAAGGCCCTTAAAAGCCCAAATAGGTCAGTGCAGCCTCCGCACAGTCAGAGTGCCGAAAGGCGAAACACATCAGGCGGCAGCAAGCGGCCGATTTATCTGATGAGATTGTAAAGAAAGCTCAGTCCTAATAACCAAGGCGAGTATTCAGCAGCCACAGGGTAGATACCTCGCCAACAACGGGGAGGACCTGTTTGTTCTGCCCATGGATGGCGTGCTTAAAATGACCCTGCTTTAGTGAGGGAAGCACTGCCACACTCATCTCCTGACAGGAGAGAATACAAGGGCAGAAACGAGGTCTAGTGACCTAGGCTGCTGATTCTGTGAAGCTCCAGGAGGCCAAAGGCCTTCAATACCCAAATGGGGTAGTACAACTTCCGTACACACTAATGTGACAGAAGGAGAAACACATTGGGTGGCAGCAAACGGTCAACTTATCCAACGTGACAGCCATGGAATGCACAGCAGCCATAGGGTAGGTACCTAATGTACCACAGAGAGGAGGACCTATCCATTCTGCCCAAAAACGTTTTGCTTCAATGACCCTGCGTTAGCGAGGGGAGCGCGGCCATGCTCATCTAATGTCAGAAGAGATATCACAAGGGCTAGAGAAGAGGTCTAATGACCTGGGCTGCTGATCCTATGAAGCTCCAGAAGGCCAAGGCATTAGGTACCCAAATAGGGTAGTACAACTTCCGTACACACTTAATGTGACGGAAAGAGAAACACATCAGTGGCAGCAAGCAGCCGACTTTTCCGATATGGTTGTCACGGAACATCAGCAGCCGTAGGGTAGGTACCTAACTTCCCTAAGAGAGGAGGAGGACCTACCCACTCTACTGAAGGATGGCGTGCTTCAAAAACCCCATCTCCGTGAGGTGAGCACTACCATATCCTGAGATGAGCATCCAGAAGGGGGTATCAGAACGAGATCCAACATCGAGGGGGGTTCGAGTCGTTCTTATAGAACTGAATTCAAACAATAAATAAAGTGTTCCAGTACCTTCAGCCTGCAGCTGAGGCAAGCACCAAGGCCAGCCCTCCATGGAGGGGAGCCTTGCCAAGGCAACCAACAGTGCCTAGAAAGGAGCATCAGCTATTATCAACCCAAGTGATCCGTACTTTCTTTCTCAAAACTTTCTCAATCCAGCAAAAAAGGAACTACCTCGTAGTACCTAGAGGTTCGGCTACAGAAATAAGGCAAGCCTTTCAAATTTGATCCAGGATGGAGACATCAGCAGCAACCAGGCGTCCCGTCAGCAGGGAGGTCCTACCCTGAAACATAGGAAGAACGCAGAACCCAACCGAACATACTGCAATACAAGCCTAAGCGGCTAATAACAAATACCAGTTCTAGTGACATAAAAGAAAAGGAACATACTCACCACCATGGCTCCCCAACATGATTAATCCACAGGTATCCGAGGATAAGTGCTTGCTCAATGACTGCTCTCCTTCCTAGGATCTTTTAAGTAGCGGTTTCCATGAGCCTCTGCCCTTACAGGTAATCTAATCTCCCCTGCTAGGGTTGTAGATGGCCCACTCTGGTGGTATGGGCTCCATAGGTCCACCTATATTCTAAAGAGGGGCGACAGCATTGTCTAGGTAAGACAAAAAAGGTAACTACAAACCCTAAAAAGGGGAGCGATCACTGAGCTTGTACATGGCTATCCTCAGATAGCTGGCTTTATGGAAAGGGGACCATGCAACTGCCGAGACCATTTCCAGCCGTGGGCTGGTTAACTATAATTATATACATTTAGGGGGCAGTGCTTAGAAATGGAGACAAAGCACCTGGGTGACAACCCCAAACAAAGTATACAAATGAAGTATTCAGGTATAGCAAACTGCCCCATTTCACCAGTCCTAATCTAATCAGCATAACTACTTAAAGACTGGGGCAGAGGCACCAAGAGCCATTACAAACAAAACGTGAGAATCTTAGTAGTCTGGCTCATTTGACTTACAATAAGAGAACAGGAACTGGCAGGAACCTCTTGATACAAACTTTGTTTGAGAGAATCATTTGTCTGATGTCCTCATATTTACCTTAAATGTTAAATACAATGTACTTTACCTTAGTTTTTATTGTGATGCTATGTCAGAACATAGGATCAGCATATTTTAAACAGATTTGTAATTTGTAATCCCACAGTCCCCCCTTTGAGAGTTCTAACACCTCTCACATAATACAAAACCTCCATTTAAACCTCCATAAATTCCTTCTATAGCCTATGTTTGTTAATATTAAGCTCCATCTTCCATTCATTTAACTTTAAATAGTTACAGGCACATATATCTTATTCCATGTCTTATCCTAGATTTAATTAGGTATAATAGTTATTTTCAGAACCATAACTGCTGACCAGTGTTGGGAAGGTTACTTTGGAAATGTAATAGGTTACAGATTACTTTTCTAAATTTCTAATATTTTCAACTGTTAATCATTTTAAAACATTCAAACCAGGCGGAGTTAACCTTACAGTAGCACTCAACACTGATTACTGTCCGACTTTATAACTTAAATTAAGATTATAATAAGTAAGGGATAATATTTTGCAATAACAACTGGCTGGATGTACATTATCCCACTTATTACGCAGCTGCTTGCCACAAAAGTAAATAATTATTCACAAAACACTGATCTGAGTTGAAATATTTGAACGCAAAGATTCCATGAAGAAATCAGTTTCTAGCAAGCGGCAAGTTGACAGAATTAAGAAATTGTACACATAATATTGAATTGAGTTTTAATACTTTATTAGCTAACCAAACGCAAAGCTTCCACCAAGAAAAATTATCACAGTTAGTAGCTTTTAGCAGTTGTTATTGGGGAATAACATACCTTGTAATGTCATGACTGACCAATCAGAATCAAGCAATCCACAGAGCCATGTAATAATTTAATTTAAAGCACAGTTACCACAAATTTAGACTTAACACCTCTTATTTGCTTTGAGATCATTCTGAGGTAAAATACAGATTTGAAATCATAACAAGAAATAGTTTATTAGCTATGATACTGGTTTTGAAATCAAATGTTTGCATAGTTATGGCAGAATGAAACACTGGCATCTAACAATGCCTTGGAAAAAAACAATTAATCTTAAAAAATAAAGTATATGCATAAACCCAAATAGGAAATAAAACAGTTAAGAATAAGCATGTGTCCTATTCTGTGTCCTAATCTCCTGAAACATTGGTGTCTCATTTTAGAGCAGTCAATGCAATTTTGGAAAAGTCAATTAAATCTATATGTGGGTGTGTGTGAAAAAAATTCAGATGTAACCCCCTTTGTAATCATTAACATTTTCAAAAGTAACTGTAATTTAATTACAGATTTTTCTCAGTAACTGTAACTAATTACAACTACATTTATTTTGTAATTAAATTACGTAATTCCGTTACATGTAACTAGTTACTCCCCAACACTGCTGCTGACACATACGAAATGGATGGTAACATGTCGGCTACATGATGACACAGAAAACCATGCAGCATAAGAGTGGAAGTCCTGAAGTCCATGGTGCCTGAATAGCTTTGAAATCGTCCCAGGTTACGACTGTAACCCTGGTTCCCCGAAGGGAACGAGACGCTGCGTCATCAAAAACGCTAGGGGAACGCCTCCAGCGTAAGCACGCTCTGAATCACATGTGTAATCAGTCCAATCGAAAGCGAGACGTCATGGGCGG
>JAHKKF010481936.1:0-15136 GCA_019740295.1 Labeo calbasu | reverse complement strand
ATATTAAGCAGCACAACTGATAACACTGATAATGATAAGAAATGCAAATCAGCATATTAGAATGATTTCTGAAGGATCATGTGACACTGAAGACTGCGGTAATAATGCTGAAAATTCAGCATTGCATCACAGATATAGATTTGATTTTAACATATTAAAATAGAAAAGAGTTATTTTGAATTGAATAATAATATTTCACAATTTTACTGATCAAATAAATGCAGCCTTGGTGAGCATAAGAGACAAAAACATTTTTAAAAATCTTTCTGACTCCAAATCTTTGAACTGTATTGTATTTACTGTAAGGTCTCAAAATAAATGGCTTGGCCCATTTATTGATCTATCACTATTATGAATCAAAACAGAAAGATCCTTGTGAACATTGTAGTAGTATTGTTTCTACAGTGTTGAAACCCTGAAAAATTATAGCATGAAATATAAGAAATTCTAGTCAATAGACCTTATTCAGGAAACACGGGCAGAATGAATTGTATGTAAAACCATTGTTATGTAAATTGCCACATTCAGTTCAATGCAAACTTGAATAGATTTACAAACCACTTACACAGAACTAATATAGAAAACCTTCCTCACAGGAAATGTGCACTATTCCATTTAAACTCCCCTCCCCCTCTAGGTGTCTCATCAGAGGAAAGAGAGAAACAAACACAGAGACAGGAAGTAAAAGACTGATAAAGCAGGGTTAAGTGAAAACAAACAGAAGCAATGCTAGATAACACAAATAAATGGAGTAGGTAAGGAAATGAGACCGAGATATGGAGAAAGGGAAGCAAACCGGAAAACAAAGATATGCATGTGCATACAGTATATGCATAAAAACAGATTCGAGATTGCATGTGCATGAGCAACCCAATTTAACTACATTTTCTGTAAACCCTTCGAGCTATACCGAACATCACGTCTGATTCACACTCCAGGTTTCATTAAAGCCCATTTAGACTCTGCACCATGTCACACTGCGGCATCGTGATCCACGCGCTAACTCACGCCACAGCTGTGTTTGAGCGGATCAGGGTACCGTGACTTCATTCAACATGGCGGTAAATCCACAGAGGCGTATACACTGCGGTATATAGCACACACAGACCAGCTCACGGCAGGATTTGGACAGAGATAGCGAACCCTGGAATCACAGCGTGTGCCAGGAGCACAACCCGAGGTCGGAATAAACACGACAATCAAAACATCTCTCTGAGATGGGAATGAGAGAGGGTGGAGGAGGTTTACGCTAACTGAGTGTAGAAATAATATGCAATAATGCATGCAATATGCAATATAAATAGATATAAATATGCAAGTAGCATCTTGGTTTGTATATATATTGCTTTGCAGTACAGAAACAGCATGGCAATGAGAGGTCAGAAAGGAAGTGAGGGAGAGACGGGGCTGATAGTCATTTCCCAGAATGCATCAGTGCAGCTTGAGAGAGGGGAAATGGTGTGTATAATGTGGATGCTTCTGGGGATGCTGTATATAATAAGGGCTTAGTAAAGCCTCAGGCCCGTTTTAGCCTGTGGTTCTGGATTACTACTCTAAAATGTGCATTTTACTGCACCACTTGGTCATAATTAGGTCAAAAAGGGTTAATGGTTCAAACACACAATTAACCCTTAACTTCTGCATGTTTCTCACTGCAAACCATTAGCATTATCAGCTCAAAACTGTTGCCATAGTGCATGATTTATAAACAATCACATTTTGAAAATGGCATCACATGACTTTTATAACATGGTAAACTTGCTTGTTAGTCCACCTAGTGAGATTTGCTAAAACAGTATTATTGCTTTGGCAAACATGTTTTTCGCTCCTTTTTTGGTTTTCTTCACATTATCAAAGTAACAAATTTTTGATTTTGCTAATATTTTTTTTCTTAAGAAACATGTATAGTGATGAAAGCCAAAATATTAAATGTCACTGATGAATATTTATTGAATAATCCACTATTTTGTAGAGGGGGGTCGTTAGTTGTTAGATTGTTAGTTCTATTAGTAAAATCTGTTGATATTAGCAATCTTTGTTACATTGTGAGCCAATGGTGACTATTAAAAAATGGGAAAACAGCACTTTTCAAGTTTTTACTCCAGTGTTTTCATGCCTGTAACCCAAGAAGTATTAAAGATACTCTAATGCCCTTTTACATATTAGGTCTTAACAAACTTTCCTTTTGTCATCTACAGCTTTAAGGCTCAATATGGTTTGGTTCCCAAGGTATTGGAATTTCAATAAAACTCCATGGGTAAATTAAAATGTGGATCAAATGTGGATAAGTTTGCAAAAATATGCAAAAAAAACTTATTTTCTTTTGAAAAGGAATGTCTGAAAAACATATAATGTTGAAACTAGACATGTATCTCGCTTCTTTCTGTGGAGACAACTGCATTGAACATACCTGACTGAGCGCTTTTTCCAAAATTTGTGTGCCTATAACTCCAGAAGTATTAAAGATATCTCAATATGACTTTAGGTTCTAGCTCTTAATAACTTTCCTTTTAGAATCTTCATTTTCACTACATAATTTAGTCGCAGAGATATGGGGATCTCAGTGAGGCTCCATGTCCTGATTGTTAAATATTACCCAGTGGTTGAAAACCAAATGTTGGTCACTTTGAATACAGCCAATACTTATTTTATTGAAAGAAGAATAAATAATGTTGAAATTAGAATTGTATCTTGTTTCCTTCTAACATTCCTGTCTGAGTGCTAAAAAAGACCCAAAATCTAAAAGGACATTAAGATATCTTTAATACTTCTTGAGATACAGGCATGCAAACTTTGGAGAAAAAACTTGAAAAGTGCTGTTTCGCTATATTTGAATAGTCATCATTGGCACATACTGCAACAAAGATTGCCAAAGTCAATAGATTTTACTAACAGACCTACCAATCTCTGTGTAAAAAATAATCTTATGATGTTGCCAGTTTTCTGAAGTCATTTTTTACCCCCTTGTAATTTGGCTCTGAATCTCAGATGAAAAATGTCATTTTGATCCCCCTCTACAAAATAGTGGATTATTCAGAAAATATTCATCCATGACATTTAATATTTTGGCTTTCATCACTATGCTAGTCTATCTTTCTTCAGAGGAAATATGCAACACTGGACCACAAAACCAGTCATAAGTAGAACAGGTATATTTGTAGCAATAGCCAATAATACAATGCATGGGTCGAAATTATAGATTTTTCTTTTATGCCAAAAATCATTAGGAAATTAAGTAGAGATCATGTTCCATGAAGATATTTGTAAATTTCCTACCATAAATATATCCAAACTTAATTTTTGATTAGTTATATGCATTGCTAAGAACTTCATTTGGACAACTTTAAAGGCGATTTTCTCAATATTAAGATTTTTGTGTTGCACCCTCAGGTTCCAAATTTTCAAATAGTTGTATCTCGGCTAATTATTGTCCTATCCTAACAACCATACAACAATGGAATGCTTATTTATTCAGCTTTCAGATGATGTATAAATCTCAATTTAAAATAACTGACCCTTTTTTGTGGTCCAGGGTAACATATTAGCAAAATCTAAAATTTAAGCCTTCTGGTTGAGTTCACAAACTAGAAACCACATAGCAACATGCTATAAACCAAGAACACCTTAGATACTCTACAGCAACAGTTTGGCAATCATACACAACACCTTAGCATCATGATGCTGAGTTTTGGACTTTGTTTTTAGCACTAGGTGTTTTTGGCAATGCTTTTCTTTTCTCTCTGCACAAGCATAAAGAAAAATGTTAATGAGTCCCTGTCTTAACTAATCTAATGGTAGATGCGCGGCAGAAAACAATAGTAATGAATCACCCGCGATTACTGTCAGCCACATTAGTTTGTTTTACTCTTCCTAAAAGGTACATCTGTATTTCAATTAGGTAAGATCAGAAAGCGTCGACTCTGCTCTCTACCAGTTCCGACTTGGGCGTCTGCCAGCTGAAGAGGAAGACGAACTGGCTTTAAGAGTTTAATGACCCGCAGGGCACCAAAACAAAGAGCGATCTCTTCCTTCTCCATCATATATAGCTTTTAAACCTCTTCGAAACTCCTAATGATGCATTTTTACCTTGGAAAGATCAGCTAACCATTTCTTTTTTTATCAGGCAACAGCAAGAAAAGGTTGTCTAAGTTGGGTTAACTTTCATAACATAAGCTGTAATTTACTGTACAACTGGCTAGGGATAATAGCAGGTGGGAAGCGGAAACATGCAGTGTTTTTCTGACAAAGTGACCTTAAAGTGCAACAACGCTCCAGTTGGGGAGGGCTTGCAAACCGTATGTGCCATGTGAAGATTAATGCTTTTGTATTTTAGCTTAGGGTGTCTCAGACAGAGGTGGGAGTGAATACCGAGGCATTTAATAGTTTTGCTCAACTGCTCTGGCAGCGTTGAAGAGGTCGGTTCCTCTTACAGCTCTCGCTCCTCAATGCGGCTCTTGAGGTGTCGCCGAGGGCTAAGCGGCAGATATGCTTACCTTAACCCCCAAATAAGTCTCTCCACCTCTAAAGAGTGTGCGTCAGAGGTCTCAGAGAGGGGTGCGTGCCGCAGAACAACACCTGAGCTCAAAGCACCTTGGGTCAATTGTGTCTACCACATGCACACACACCTAAACGCGCACAATGTCAACTAGCATTTCTTTTCTTCATATTGGAAGCTAACAAATCCAAGACGTGTTACTAAAGGCTATCTGCGTCATAGTTTGTTCACTCACTCACACACTCATACACACGCTGTCCCCTCACCTCCTCCCACTGGTGGATGTATCTGATGAGGCGTGAAAGCCTGAGAAGACGTAGCAAGCTGAGGATTTTGGTGAAGCGTACGATACGCAGCGCTCGGGCCGTCTTGTAGACCTCCGAATCGAAGCCTTTCTCCACTATTAGAAAGATATAATCCACCGGGATGGAGGACAGGAAGTCTACCACGAACCAACTCTTCAGGTAGTTCATCTTAATGACCTTTGGGTCCAGGATGATCTCCGAGCTCTCCTCGTTCACAATCCCCGTTCGGAAGTTCATGACCAGGTCCACCAGGAAGATGGTGTCCGAGGCCACGTTGAAGACGAGCCAGCTGGTGGTGGTTTGCTCGGAAAAGAAGGTAATTCCCACAGGAATGATAATTAGATTCCCCATCATCATGATGAGCATTATCAAGTCCCAGTAGAACCTGCGGGGGACACAGAAAGCGAAATGGTAAAGTAGGACCACTTTAAGGCAAAAATGTTTTTTCCTTCAGCTTAGTAACAATGAGCACAATTAGAATTGAAAAATTGGTTTCCTTTCGATTCATGTCTGAATATTTGAACTCATTTGGCCACGCCTCACAGGAAATTTAATTGGAATATGAACTAGAATGACAGGAAGAGGAGTTCACAGAACTCAGTAAAATGCATTCTTGGAAATTAAGTGTTTTTGTACCCTGATCCACAAAAGGTGATTTATTAAATATGATACATATACTGTTCAAAAGTTAGAGGAAGTATGTGAAAAAGACTTACATTATTACAAATGTTTTTAAATAAATCAAGTTCTTTTAAACTATTTAAGAATCTTTTAAAAAATGAATCACAGTTTCCACAAAAATATTAAGCAGAACAAATGTTTTCACCATTTATAATATTAAGAAATGTTTACTGCGCACCAAAGTAGCATGCTAGAATAAATAATAATAAATTGTACTTTAAAATATATTCAAATTTATATTCAACAATATAACAGTTATTTAAAATTGTAATATTTTAAAATATTTGATTAAATAAATGCAGCCTATTTGAGCATAAACATTATTCAAAACATTAAAAAAAAAAAAAAAACTTACAGACTCTAAACTTTTGGTGGCATTTCAAAAACTGTTGAAAATGTATACACCTTCCATTATACATTATTCATTATTTAAAATATTAAAAAAAAAAAAAAACTTTTGGTGACATTTCAAAAACTGAAACATTTTAAGGCTTTTTACTATTTTGACAAAACATTTTGTCCTGAACTTAAAAATACAGTTGCACATGTATGATTTTCATTGAATTTCAATTTCAATTCTACTTTCTTAAATTTAAACTCGAAATGCAATTTTTCTTTCTGTGTGCTACCTCAGTTCAAACTGGAATTTATAAAGCATTCCCTTTTCATTTCTGAATGGCACGCATCCCTCCAGCTTAGACCAGCATGAATTTCCTGGTTTGGATACATTAGCATCCAAAACTAAACATTTGTAGGTCTTTTCAGCAGGCATGAGTGTATTTCTGGTTCTTCCCGTAAGAGCGGGTCTGGATTTTGGTCTCATCCGTGTCCAGCTATTTTTAGCTGTACAAAACAGTTTGTTTTGCTGCATGATTTTGCTAATTGGTGTGTCTTACTATATTATTTTAATGTATTATCTTAATTATGAGCACACTGGTTTGTAGTGCAAACAGTTTTAACGTTCACTGCACAGTGTTATTCTTCTCGCTATTTCCTTATAGTGGATAATGAGCCGGAAGTCTCACCCATAGGCTTACTTCCGCGTTGAAGAAACAGGTGGATAGCTTGACCATTTCCATTACCTAATCTATCAAAGATTTACCCATGAATTGACTTTACAACCACTTCAAAATCACTTTCACATTCCCTCCCATCCTGCATTCTATTCCCGACAGCAGAAAAATGTGCCCTGTTCAGCTTGAAGATGATGTAGCAGGACTGGCAAGATTAAATTCCTGCTCTTTTCTGCTGGAATGCCCTCATTGCGACGGCCCTCAGACATTTGTGATGTTTCTCTGGGTCCTGTCTAACAGACTTCCTTCAGCGATCAGTACAGCTCGCGCCTGCAGTCCGCACACGATGCACTACAGCTCATTTCCCTGTCGTTTTTGATATCACCGCCAACACTTCCTGCTGGATTGCCGCCCTGTGACAGCGCAGCACGGCTCGCGCTTTGCTCTCTGGATGAGGAGGCAAACAGCCACAGGACCAAAAAGGCAAGAGGGAGATTGTAACATGAGAGGGTTTCCCTTTCCTATGTGAGAGTTGTACTGTATGTTTACAAGGGACATTCTGCTTTGCTTGTACAATACGCAGAAAGCTAATTAAAGGTACAGGCTGTAATTGCTACGGCAGCAGCACTTGAACCCTCAGGAATTAGCTTGTGTTTTGAAAACATGTGAATGGAGCCACCATAGGGGTGAATGGAATCGCGGCAGCCGTTTGGAGGTGTTTGTTGATGCAGTACCACTAGTGTCCTTATGGGACAAGCAATAGAGGGTTTGCACTTACATCACAGTTTAGTCAGTTACCTGGATGCGCAGATAGTGGCGATACTCGGATGTAAACAACAGCACGGATTGCATGGTTAATGTACTACTGAATATGTTGTTCTGCTAATTTATGCTGTCTAAACCATGGGAAAAAAACGTGTGGAAGCTGCTACATCATATAAAGGACTTAGTTACCAGGAAAGGGCTAAATATTTTGATGAACTAAAGTTGACAGGTGATAAAGATACATATGAGCAGTATTAATTAAGATATTAGTCTAATATTTCACATACCTGACCGGAAATGATAAGAACAAATCCTGGTTCAGTTTGGCCAACCACAAATGCCTTTTGTTCCTCAGACAGGAACTCTTTTCTTTGATTTGTTATACTGTTTGGCAGTCTATACTCCTAATGTTTTACCCGGTCCGACTGATTAGTACAGCCCAAAACATGACAATAACTGACCATTTTCAACAGCAATAATCAGCAAAATATCTGAGTTTGTTAGGTTCAGTGGTATTGTTTACGTTTAGTGCCGCCAATATGGCCGATCGATGACGCATCGTGATTCACTCTATTGCTAACAAGCTGAAAACACTGTATCCATAAGCTGCCTAGTTATTTAGTACGTCTTACTTGTACAATCTCCTTGCAGCAACTTGAGGTTAAATGTCTTAATCAAGTGGAAATTCATAGATTGTTCCTTAGATTTTGAATCAACCCTCTACAATGCGAGTAAATCTTCACTGTGGGCGACTAAATGATTAGCCACTGGATAATAAATTCTCAGATTTTACTCAGTGTGCGAGTTGGAGGCTAAGTATACGTTTAGCACAAATGTATTTTCACTTGCTGAACACTGACTGAGCGCTTCAGAGTTTCACTCTCCGTCAAGCGAGCTATGCTCTTTTTCAACTCATCTTAATGGACGTGTAACGTACCTCTATTTGACGTACCGTAAACTCTAGTGTGAAGGCGCGCGATTCGCCGTCGCTTTGGTGAGAGCAGCGTTTCTCACACACACACACACACACGAAGAAAGAGCGAGAGAGTCTTACATTCCATACAGAATTGACGCGCTACATATAAACGATATTTTTTGTTGTATTTTCTTGTCAAATTATCGGAGTTCATTTGGAATTCTGCAGCTTTTAAGAACAACCATTAGATACTGACGGATTCTCCGGTAGTGGGCGGGACTAATGCGCAAACGCAATCTCATTGGCTGGCGCTCACTTATTATCGTCCCTGTTTTGATTTCAGCAAATCAGTTCGAGTGAATGCAGACAACGTGATTAATATTCATGAATATTCCAGCAGCTCATTAATCCTTAGTGCATTTTATATTATTATTATTAGTAGGATTCGTATGATCACTATTATCTTATCAGTATTATTGTTATTTTTTTTAACCCTTTTTTTTTTTTTTACAGAAACACTGAATGACCAACAATTTCTTAAGCACCACAACCAGCCCTAAGTTCAGTTAAAATGACAAACGTGACCCTGAACCACAAAACCAGTCATAAGTAGTATAGGGATATATTTGTAGTAATAACCAACAATACATTTGTATGGGTCAAAATTACTGATTTTTCTTTTATGCCAAAATTCATTAGGATATTAAGTAAAAATCATGTTCCATGAAGACATTTTGTAAATGTCCAACTGTAAATATATCAAAATACATTCATGTGGACAACTTTAAAGGGGTTTTTCTCAATATTTTTTATAATATAATTAAAAATATTGGCGTTATCAGTTATGAGCATGCATCACTGGACCACTAGACCAACATTTTCTTCAGCTTACAGTATATAAAAAACACTAAGCAGATGTTATACAAACATAAAGTAAAACTTTAAATTTACATGTTGAAAAGCTCACGAAATTATTATAAAATATAATTTGTGATAGTCTGCAGTCTCAGTATGTCCTTTATTTTCTCTCTTCACCAGAGCACTAAACTCGTGAGAGATTTTCAGTTGCTTGGCAGAAGATGCAGCACACAACTCGTACAGCGAGAAGAATCGCATTATGATTTCAAACCTTCAGTGTTACGTAACAAGACACCAAGTGCTAAATAGACATGTGAAGAATTAAAGGACAAAACGACAGTATTTGGACTGTCTGCTTATTTAATATATTACAAATCTGAGGGAGAAAAAAGGAAAATGTTTTTGCATATTTACTCAGTCATCAAAATATCACTGTTTGGTTTTCGCAATTATTAATTTATTTACTATTTAGAAAATGCTTCTGATAAGTAACGAAATGTCAGTCAGCCTCCATTTTCATATCTCGCAGTGTTGTCCCTGAAATGGCTACAGATTTTGCAATGCATATAAAAATGTAGTCGAAAATGAATGTTTTTTCTTCTAGATGTCTGTTTAGCACAGGTAAAAGACTTTTATTGTCATTCGCAAGTGCGAATCTAATGTTTGACAACAAGCCAAATCAAACACAAGCGAAGTAATTAGCAAACACTGCTACGTTGGTGGTATTACTCATGCCACCTAATGTGAAGAAATCTTCCTCAGCACAAAGTGAAAAATAGCCAGTTTTTCTGTCTGCCGTGAGCAGACATGAGTCAGCTCTCTGAACACTAAATCCAGAAGACAATAGAAGAGATTTTTTTGCAACGCTGAAATGTTCAGAGGTCAGTGTACTGTACATGCGCACATACTATAATTGCATTAATGTAGCTCCTGTGTCTTGTAAAAACCAAAGCCAGACGTATTTTGACGGGCGCCGGGCTGGCCTAGAGAACCACACAAAATGTCCTGGCCGCTGATAACGGCATACATCCATGAACTAAAATAGATGCTTTCAAGAATCCTATCTCATGCTAAAAACCCCTAGCCGGTGCCTCAGATGAGGCCGACGCACTTGGCTGTAATGGATCTGAGCGAATGCGAAAAGCTCTCGGCCTTGCTTTATAAATACCTACCGATCCAATATCAAATAATTGTCTGTGCTTCGGTCCAAACAGGCATCTTTGGTTAATAATATCCGCCTTGGTTATTTTTACTTTTGGGAGCTTTAAAAGATGAAAGAATTCATTATTTGCAGTATAGCTGCTGATGAATGGTGTGTGGAGGTATATCGAGTACTCGTATTGAGAGAGGTTTGACAGGCCGTTTTGCTTTTGTAACTGTAGCCTTGACAACCGAATGACAGACAGGCTGTATTGTGAGAGGTGGGATGGTTGCCATGTGACCATCTGTCCCGCTGGTGAATACTAAAGACGAGCATAGAGGACGTGACCCCGACACAATGGTTGTATATGGTCGAATGCGCTTTTCTGTCTCTCTACAGCGGCTACAACTTCACCTCAGTGTGGAATGGAGTTCTTTAAAAGGGTAATGTACACAAAAATGACATTTTTGCCATTTATTTACAGTATGCTAATCTTATTTCAGACTTCATATAATGAAAGTGAATCAAGCTCAAGCTATGAATGAAAAAGAATCATGCATTTTGAAGTCATTTAGTTGTTTTTCATTGATCATCTTCCTAATAATGAGGTGTTCACTTGAGAATGGAGTCAGTGAGTTGAATTTAAGAACTGAATCAGTCTGCATTGTGAATTAATGATTCGGTTTTATGAACTCAGTGAACTCAATGAACTCAAGTCACTGAAAAGATTTGCCTCAAATGAACAATTTGGAAGACTGCAACTCCTGTCATAAAACTATATATATATATTGGGGGTTTTTTGTTTGTTTTTTTGCACCAAAATGAACATTCTGGATGCACCAAAAATGCTTTTTAATAATTATTTATTATTTTATTAAATTTTGGCAGTTGTATTCCTTTTTGTTTACACTATTATTGTTCTCCTTCATTTTTATTTATGTTTTAGTAATTTAAAGACTTATTTTTAGGGCTGTCAAATGATTAATTGTGATTAATTGCATACAAAATAAAAGTTTGAGTTTGCCTAATATATGTGTGTGTACTATGTGTAATTATTATGTATATATAAATACACACAAATTAATGTATATATTTAAGAGAAATATGTTATTTATGTACAAAATATTTGTATTTATATAACATATACATATATAACATATACAAATTATAATAAATATATAAACTTGTAAATATTTCTTAATGCATTTTCTTATATGCATAATAATTACACACAGTAAACACACATATATTAGGCAAACTTTTATTTGGATGCGATTAACCGCGATTAATCGTTTGACAGCCCTACTTTCATTTCAGGTAACAAGTCCAATTTTTTTAGTAAATTTTAGTTTAAGCTTTAGTCATTTTATGTGCTTTTGTCATTTTTATTGTTTTTTGTGTTTAAATTGTTTGTTTTGTTTTATTTTTATTCTCTTTTAGTCATTTTAGTACTTCAGTTTGTTTTATTTCAGATTCAAAGGCGACATTTTTATTTCTGTGAACATTTTTTACATTTAGGTTTTCATGTAAATTTTAGTAATTTTATGTATTTTTCATTTGTCTTATTTTTGGTTTAAATGATTTGTTTTGCTTAATTTTTATTTATTTTTTAGTCATTTTAAAACTACGACTATCGAGTTAAATCACAAGGCAACAAGTCTAATTTAACTAAGTTTTTGTGTAAACTTTAGTTAAACCTTTAGTCATTTTATGTGCTTCTGTCTTTTTTTTTGTTTGTTTGTTTGTTTAAAATATTAGTATTGCTTTATTTTTATTTCTGTTTTAGTAATTTTAGTACTTCAGCATATTTTATTTCAGATTCAAAGTCAACATTTCTCATTTTCCTGAACAATTTTTACATTTAACGTTTAGTCATTTTATGATGTATTTTTCATTTGTATTATTTTTTAATTATTTATGTTTGGCTTTATTTTCAGTTTTTCAGTAAAGTATTATTTTTTAACTGATTTTATTTTAATTAGTTACCAAGGCAACATTTCTAATTTTCACTAGTTTTTAATCTAATACTTATATTTTGGTTAAAAAAAAAGAAGACTTTAATAATTTTATTTTTTGTGTAAGGTAATAATACTCCTCATGAATTATGGTCACTTTTTAAAATAAAATAATTATTATTGATTATTTTATTAAATAATGTAAAATAATTTTGTAAGACCTTTTGATTTAACTCAACAATTTTAATGATACTGAATTTTAAAATGCAAGCAGATAAAATAACCACACTTTTTTTGAAAGTAACATTAAAATTGGACATAAAATGTATTAGTATTAAATATCAATATATTATTTTTATTCAGATCTATGCAACAAAATCAGATTTAACATGTATTTTATATACAAATGATATGTATAACAAGTTCTCTGAAGTCCTATTTTTGATGGTAGATATGTAGATAGATAACTTGCTGTGGCCTGTTTGCAGTGCTCTGCAGTCACGCTGCATACATAAATTGGGCGTTCTTCAGCATTGTATCTGAGAAAAAAAACACAGACTTGGGCTATTTAAGGAGTACCAAGGGGCATCAATTTGGAAAAAGTGAGACACGCACTCACAAAGACCTTCATTAGACTTTGGGACACGTCTTTGAGACGAGCCTCCAAAAAGCAACAGCAAAAAGCATCAATAATGCAAGACAAACTTGCATGCCCCTAAAAATAGAGGTTAATCTGGGTTTAGAAATCAGAGGCCGTTTGATAGGGAGAAGGAATCTGCTCAAATACAAATCCTGCTTTTCCACAACCTGTGTGATTAATTTATAAGCCAGAGATTTGACCCGAGCTCATCCGTTACCTGATAAATCCTGCCACTAGAAAAGAAAAAGAAGAAAACACGCACAAAGTCACTCGAAACGGTGACGGAATTCTGGGAAGGTGACGTCAGTCGCGTCTGGAGATCTGCCATAGATTTTCCTTTCCTCGGTGAAGAATTGCAACCACAGCCATAGGCCGGACAAACAGGGAAAGCAAGAGACAGATGACATGCAATATGGACGACCGATAAAAGAAACATACGACTGAGTCACGCGTGACAAAAGCCGATGACAAAAGAGCTCAGGCCACATCAAGTCAAGCATGCGCCCTTTCTGAAAACAATGAATAATGAATCTTACTAACCTCCTATTAATCTTTAAAGAACCACATTGAGATATTGAGTTTCCTAATGCTTCAAAACCAAAACAACACACGTGAATGCTGTTGTCACTCATGCGGTGTTGCCGGTTCCAAATGTTTCGGTTCACGGCTGGGACGTTATTGGAAGAAAATGAGCAAATCTCACAAAAAAGCTTAGAAACAAAAGAGCAGCCAGTGTGGGTGTGAAAGAAAAGCCATTGTAAATGAGCAGACGATACCGAAGCCTGCCAAGTGTAGCCAGTATCACACGGTTCAGGCTTTCGGCCATTAGAAGTAATAACGACTCCTATTCACTTCATTTTTCTTTCCGTCCACCATCTCTCTCTCCGTATCTTCTGTTTTCTCTTTCTCACCTGTTTTCTCCTTTCTGCTTTTCTCTTTGATGTAAAGCCTATTTGGCAAGTGCGATCAAAGGCTCAATATCGTGTTTACCACCTGCAGAAATGGCCGTCTTAGAATGCTATGAAGTTGCTAGTCACCGAATTCATTTAATTAAATACTAGACGCCTTTTGCCTGCTCATAAAGTTGTTTTAGTATTAATATACTGTAGTATTATTTATAAACTGTTGTATTTTTTTTCCCAGCTTTTTTATATTTCATTTTTACGTAAATGTTAGTTTTTGTTTACATTATTATTCTTTGGCTTCATTTTGATTTAAATTTTTTAGCAATTTTAGAACTTCGACTTATTTTATTTCAGTTAGTTTACAAGACAACATTTCTAATTTAATAAAGTTTTTTTTTTTTTTAATTAGTTTAAGCTTTAATCGTTTGATGTGCTTCTGTCTTTTTTTTTAGTTTTTTTCTCAATTATTTGTGTTTTGCCTTTATTTTTACTTCTGTTTTAGTCATTTTAGTACTTCCACTTATTTTATTTCAGTTTCATAGTTGATATTTCTAATTTAACTTCACGTTTTTGTGTAATTTTTAGTTTAAGCTTTAATCGTTTTATGTGCTTCTGATTTTTTTATTTTTTTGTTTAAATTATTTGCTTTGCTTTGTTTTTACTTCTGTTTTAGTCGTTTTAATACTTCCACTTATTTTATTTCAGCTTCTAAGTCGACATTTCTAATTTATGAAACATTTTTTAAGTAGGTTTTCGTGTACATTTTAAAGCTCTAGTCGTTTTATGCGCTTCTGTCATTTTATTAGTTTTTTGTTTAAATTATTTGTTTTGCTTTATTTTTACTTCTGTTTTAGTAATTTTAGTACTTCAACTTATTCTGTTTCAGCTTCAAAGGCGACATTTCTAATTTTTTAAACACTTTTTAAAATAAGTTTTCATTTAAATTTTTATTTAAGCTTTACTCGTTTATGTGCTTCTATCATTTTTATTAGTTTTTTGTTTACATTATTTGTGTTTTGCTAAATTTTTACTTCTGTTTTGTCATTTTAGTACTTCAACTTATTTTATTTCAGCTTCAAAGGTGATATTTATTATATTTTCTTTCTCTTTTTTTACATTTTTAAATACGTTTTCATGTACATTTTAAGTTTTATGTGCTTCTGTCATTTATATTTATTTTTTGTTTCAATTATTTATTTTCTTATATTTCACACCTCTTTTAGTAATTTTAGTACTTCAACGTATTTTATTTCAGCTTTTAAGGTGACATTTCAAATGTTTTATTTTATTTTATTTTTTTTTAATTTTTTAAATAATGTACATTTTAATTTAAGCTTTAGTCGTTTTATGTGTTTCTGTCATTTTTATTATTTTTTAGTGTCAATTATTTGTGTTTTGCTTCATTTTTTGCTTCAAACTTATTTTAATTCAGCTTACAAGGCAACATTTCTATTTTTTTTTT